>CM076416.1:9925062-10061225 GCA_038363315.1 Mugilogobius chulae
TCTAGGACGTGCACTTCCTGTTTAGCTGCATTTAGCCTGTAGATTTCAGTCGATGGGTTTATTTTAACTGTCATTATATTTAATTAAAATTGCCCCACAAGACAGACATACAAACGTGTTAGCTACCTTAACAGAGCTAAACAGGAAGTGCACTTCCAAGCCAAGCGGGCGGGACAAAAAAAGGGCCAATAATACTGTCATGATAAGACTAAATGCTGCAGAACATTTGTGATGGAAAGTTGTGTTTCCTCCAGAGAAATGCCTCTTGGACAACTCATCTCTTGGACACTGGAAGTCAATGTTTATTTCTGTCAAACTACTTTGCAGCTCTCACAATGTTTCTCTCTGTTTAGCTCTCACTCTGTATTTTTGAGAGTTTTTTCATCTCTAACGCTGAAGCCATGTGGTTGAACAGGTCAGTTTAGATCTGTTCAGATTGACCTGTTCTTTAGATCTGTTCAGATTGACCTGTTCTTTAGATCTGTTCAGATTGACCTGTTCTTTAGATCTGTTCAGATTGACCTGTTCTTTAGATCTGTTCAGATTGACCTGTTCAACCCAAACAAAATGTCGCCACGTGGCTTCAACTAAAATGAATTGACATTTTTTCTCGAATTTTTACAACATTATTCTAATTTCACTTTATTGTCACACAAATACAACTTTATAAACCTTCAACATAAAAACATCTTATTTGAACTGAATTAATCCGTCAGTGCAGTAAGAACATGTGACTAACTTCATTGTTTTGAGCAGAAAATGCAAGTTTGAAGTTCAGAGCAGACGGAGGAGCAGAGTCTGTGTGGGACACATTTGGATCATGAGTAAATCCTGGTGGATGTTTTAAACGTTAGGTCAGTGGCGACACTTACAAAGGCAGAGGATTTGAATCATTCTTTAATGAGGATTTTACATTTACAGCACAAAACGGTCTGAGCATCACAACGTCCACAGACATGAGTAAGTTCATTCATGGAATTTCACAGTAATACTGGTTTATGAGCTAAAGAAGATTCCACTCACAAGCAGAGACTGAAACATACTGACCGGACTAAAGTGAACGGCATCACTCGTGTGTCAGAGAGGAGAGCGACATCTCTTTTGAGTCGGTGACACACACACGCACACGCACACACATGCTTCTTTAGGGACTATTTTTAGTGTGGAATGCACGGGGTCGTTTCCAGACAACATAAACATCACAGAAACATGGGAAACAGCAAACCCAGCCCCAGCCCCAGTACGCACAGAGCAGCCGTGAGTTTCCCCAGTGGCAGCTACAGAACACTCACTCACCAGTGTGTCTTCTACAAAGGGAGAAATACAGTCAGCAATCAGCGTTAGTAAAAGACTTTTCTCTTCAAACAGCTCAAAAGCACCGAAACAGAGACGTGTGTGTTAGATGTGGGTAAGTTACCTTTGTGCACCAGACACAAGCCAAACGACATATTTACCAAACTCACGCTGTTACTTAGACATTGCAAACACGTGGATGCGGCATAACTGCACACATTTATAAACATATTACAGTAGCAGCAGAAAATGTTGTCATCTACACTCAAGAAAAAAAGAAAGGCTACACTCACACAGTTTAATTTTATTTTTGAGATCCGCCTGTTTCATATGAACCCTACATCCATTTCTAATCCTCAGACCAACTCTTGTGGCGTTTATACATTTTCAAGTCCAAAAACACGACCAAACAATAGAACAACCCCCAAACCAAAAGTGACAGAGTTTCATCAGACTGTCAATAGTTCACTGACCCCCGTTGGCCCTGGACAGAGGTTATTCAGCCTCATGGATCCATCAGCAGTTGTGTCTGAGTTGATCCTGAGTTTCGGGAGGATGTTCACGTCGGTGGACACACTGAGCAGATCCCACACATTTTCAATGGGACCAGCTCTGCAAAGTCCAACGACAATGTGAGTGCACCATTCGACCCAAGCTCTAAGCACTGATCCAACATATGGCCGATATGGTGGAATACCGTCAGCGCGGAGGAGATTACGGATGGTTCTGGAGACACTGGCCTGTGGTGTGTCCCAATGGTCTCGGCTGTGGACCTGGTGGAGGCTGAACCTGTCCCGGAGATGTGCGGGGGGGGGGTTGGTCTTGTGCAGCGGTCGTTGACTAAATAACTCTCTGTATAATAGTTTCATGAGAAGACTGAATGCTGACATTGTGCTGCAGAACATTTGAGATGGAAAGTTGTGTTTGCTCCAGAGAAATGTCGTCGCGCTGCCTGAACTCATCTCTTTAGACACTTGGCTTTCACACGAAACAGGAAGTAAATGTTTATTTCTGTCAAACTACGTTGTAGCTCTGACAATCTTTCTCTCACTCTGTATTTGTTTTATGCTTTTTAAATGAATTTTTTATTTTTTTTTCTAACGTTGAAGTCATGTGGTTTAACTGGTACGTTTAGATTTGTGGCTTGGTGGAAGTTAAACCTAAAGAAAATGAGGCCATGTGGCTTCAACCAAAATGTGTTATTTTGTGTAATTTTTTTTACATTATTCTCATCATCATTTTTTTACTTTGTCGCACAAATACAACTTTTTAAAACTTCAACATTATTCTCAAAAAGATTCATCTCAAAATGTTTCTCAAAATTTTTCAACCTGGTTGTTTTGAGCAGAAAATGCTATAGATTCCAGTTCTCATACAAGCTGGAAGTTGTCAGTGCTGTCACGATCTCTAATTTACAAATGATCGAAGTTGCATAATGCAGCTTTTCTCTTCCCAGCAGACTCCTGAGCATTACTGCAGCTGTGGCACAGTTCCAGTCACAGATTAAAGCCGAGTGTCCTAATTCTGCCCAAACACAGAGAGAGGCCTTTGTCTCCACACATGCTCCTATTCTCCCCGTGTCAGAGACAGTTAGAGAGGGGGCCCCGGTCTAACTGTACATGCAGTGAGGTCATCCTGGTGCAGAGCCAGACTGAAGCTGCTCTGAACCCAGACGTGTGTGTGTGTGTGTGGGTCTGGTGCTCTGAAGCCCAGACGTGTGTGTGTGGGTCTGGTGCAGAGGCTCAGACGTGTGTGTGCTGGTGGGTCTGGTGCAGAGGCTCAGACGTGTGTGTGTGTGTGGGTCTGGTGCTCTGAAGCCCAGACGTGTGTGTGCTGAGTGGGCCTGGTGCAGAGGCTCAGACGTGTGTGTGCTGGTGGGTCTGGTGCACTGAAGCCCAGACATGTGTGTGTACTGAGTGGGTCTGGTGCTCTGAGGCCCAGACGTGTGTGTGTGTGCTGGTGGGCCTGGTGCAGAGGCTCAGACGTGTGTGTGTGTGCTGGTGGGTCTGATGCTCTGAAGCCCAGACGTGTGTGTGTGCTGAGTGGGCCTGGCTGATGACTTTTCCAGGCTGTTTTCTGGAAGTGCTCGGTGGAACTCTTTTCTCTGGTCTTGTGTCTGAAACATGTCGACCGCAGCAGCTTCAGCGGCAGGATGACGCAGACACAGTCGTGTGGGTCAGAAATAGCTCCGTTACATTGGTGTTGAAGAATGTGATGATGTCAGAGACTTAAATGTTTGAGGTTTATGTCACGTTCACCTCATAATCCTAATCCTAGAGTTTATCAATGACTTTAAACTTTGCTTATGCAGCTGTTATGAACTTAAATCTGGTTTATATAATGTTCTTATGGTCACAACTATTTTACAACTGCTGCTATTATCGCTGATATTTTTGAAGTGTTTGGTCTAAAGGGTTTTAATACAAGAGTCAGCAGTATGACAAAGATGACCATTTTTAATTTTTTTGTTGACAACAAATATCGATGACAGTCATTATCATAGCCATAACAACAGCTCTCGCTGCTGTTTCATTGGTCTCCCATCCTCACACTGTACACGCTTCACTTCTGGCAGGATTAGGCTTTAACAAACAGGTTTGACCACATCATTAAAGCACATCTACAAAAAAACTATGGCCATCGTTTGTGCTTCGTTTGTGCTGTTGTAGTTTGTGAGATATTAACGATTAACGACCCAGCTCCTCATTAAAGTTGGGGTAGCTGATATTTTTAGTTGTAAACAAGTAAACTTTGTGCTTTCCAATGAAAAATTGACGATAAAAGCAGGACATGGTGAAAAAATGAGACCTCTGAGCACTGTCTGAACTGAATAATAAAGAGTTTTAGTTCTCATCAGGAGCCAAAAGCAGCGCTCTGATTGGCTGAGCTGGGGTGGTCCTCTCCACTTTCACTTTCTTGTTTGTGAAAAGACATTGAAGCCAAATCATACAGCTTATCAAAATTCACAAATTCATCATTATTCATTCCTTCAATAAACATTATTCACATTTATTTGTGGTTTGTGGTCTTTACTGAAGCTTAAAAAAAGCACCAAAACAACTTGAAATGGTGTCAATTGTTTGTGTCGTTCTGGTTTGAACAAATAATCAAATGATATGATTCATTTGTTTTTCTTTGAGCTGGGCATATATATATATATATATATATAGGTTTTTGTAACATGGGTGAAAAAACTCATCAAGAGCGCTACATCGCATTGTACACATGATCTTTGTCTTTCCCCTATGTGCCTTGCGTGCCTGGTCATATGACCGCAGCCAGCCAATTAGCTGTCTATATTAGCGTCAACCAGGAAGTGTCGGTAACGCGAGAGACGCCCGTTTGACAGTTTGCTGCAGGAGCCGAGCTACCAGTTCTCCAGCGCTTCAGTAAAGCGTCGGGTTGTTCAGAAAACGCGGAATCGGCCAGGTCCTTTTGTTACTTCTGATGGCGAGCTAGGAACCTGAGATTTCACTAAGACTATATCAACGGAACTCAACTTTCGGTGGAGGTCCTCCGGTCCCTCTCCCTCCAAGGCGGGCTGGTAGGAGGCTCTTGCAGCCGCTGTCAAGACTCTCGCACTCACACACACACTTGTGGCCCAATCTCATCTATACACGCTCTCACAAAGACACTTAACTCTGGACTCCTTCCCATCTTCAATTATTGGGTCGCATGAACTGTTGCTGTGTTGGGTCAACTCGAGCAGCCAAATGGATAAAAACTCTTAAACTTTACATGGACAATTATTGCCATTTCTATGGACTTTTGTTGCTCTATCCAATTGGTTCTGTAAATCTTTGTGAATGCTTTCCCTAATTTGTATTTAACTATTGAATGGCCATTCGAAATCAACTGTTATATGTTTAATGTTGTCTATTGTCTAAAATACAAGGTACCTCTTTTATTTGCAAACTTAAATTCCAGTCTCTGCCTCATTTCTCCTAGAGTCGATTCTAGTTCTTCTGTTTAGCCCACTTTGATATTATTGCTCTATTATCCAATATAGCTGTTCATCCTGAGCTTCTAGTATTCGTAATAGCACTTCATCTTAAACCTGTGTAACGTATCTGCTACATTTTTATTTGCATATTTTTAAAAAAATGTTTGCGGTCTGCTGTTAGCAGATTGCAAATGGTGTCTAATGCCTAATTTTATTGGCCTAGTTTTTGCATGCCCTTATATTTGATTGTCATATTACTTAAATATCTTTATTGTAGTTGATATTTTGGACTCTTATATTTTTTATTCTAACCCTAACCCTATTTTCTGTGTTATAAGTTGCACATCAAAGCAAGTTCCTCGTTTGTGAATGGCAGTAAAATCCTTTCTGATTCTGTTTCTGATTCTGAGCAGCAGCGTGAGGAAAACTCGTGGAAATCTAAGCAAAAGAACAAGTGCTTGTAAAGGAAAGACACAGTTCTGTGAGCGTAGCGACAGTAACTGTGGTCCCAGGCTGCAGGAAGGCTTTTCCCTCACGAGTCAGGACCAGACTTTAACTCGACAGGTTCAGTCATGAAAGTCGGATCATAATCTCACATGTGCTCACTATCTTTACCTTTAGATACGACCAGGTTCATGTCTGTGATGGACTCATTTCTCTTATTGTGATTAAACACACATGCTTTTACAGAAAGTGTCTCTTCAGTCGTCCATGTCCCTCTGTCCTCAGTGTCTCTGGTTTGTCTCAGTCCTCCTCGTCTGCTCTTGTGTTTGTGTGAGAAAGCAACGGAGAGAGCAAGAGAGGAATGAAGGAAAACACATATTCCCACCTCCTCTTAAGTACCGTAATTTCTGGCCTATAAGCCGCTACTTTTTTCTCAAGATTTGAACTATGCGGCTTATACGGCAATGCAGCAAAATTATAGATTCTCATAGACTTACTATTAACAAGTGCGGCTTATATATGTACTTTATCATTTTTTTTACTTAAATCTAGTGGGTGCGGCTTATATTCAGGTGCAGGAATTAAGGTATTTGTACTTTGAATTATGTTGTTCTTTTGTGTACCTTCATGCAAATGTTTTAATAAATACAAGCAGGGCTAATGTGGGTAAAAACAGAGAAAAACCTGAAACCAACTATTCATTTGAACAACTCTTTGAAATGAATGAATCATGAAAGTTGGAATCCTTTTAAAAAGTTTAAAGTCCCACCACTATTTCTTAAGCCGGCTGCAGACAACAGGAGTTTTGGATCTTTTGTGATTTTTTGACGCCAAAGAAAAGAAGAGGCCACAGACATAAGGACATTTCGAACGATTATTTGTCTCACAGTCACATCATCGTCGCAGGAAGAACAGAGACGACTCAGACTTGTGGAGCGAAGTGAGCGGAGAACAGCCCGTGTGTCACGTGATCAAGCACATGTGCGCTGTTATAAAAGTGAACAATGAAACGTGAGTGGATTAACCCTTAGATGCATAAGTGGGGTCAAAAATGACCCCAGGTGTTGTTATTTTGAGATATCTTTTAAATTAATTATAGTTTCAGTTTAATGTTTCAGGTATTCCTCAACAAACTTGTTTGTGACATGAGGTAATAGCAATTAAAACATTTGTATATATACTTTTTAAGAAATTTCATCTTTTGTATCACTACCCCACTCTTCCATAAGTGGGGTCAAAAGTGACCCCAGTCATTTCCTATGGAATCTTAAGAGTAAGCACAAGGAAATTTTGATTCTTATCAATTGTACTTGTTGGTTTACATTTACTGTGGCATTTACACATCTGATGAAGCAGTCAGAAGGTCATTTTTACTCAGCATCACACATGTAAGGTTCACCAACACACGACGACGCTTTCTCAATCCGGGAGTTCAAGGCGTGGTCAGCCACCGGCCAATGGCGTTGACGAGTCCTCCAACAGTACATGCACACAGAGCACAGAAAACCGGGAGAGGCAACAAAACGAGGGCCAACCTCTGGGCCCGTAACACTCCCCCTCTTAAGAGTGAACTAAGTTTTTGGTTGGTTTTAATTTTCTTTTAACAACTTATGATTCGCTAAAAAAAATGAGGGCATACGCTTTCAAAAATAGGTATACTCACATTCTGGACAAGGCATCGGCTAATATGTTTTCGGAACCCTTTTTGTGACGTATTTGGAGGTAGAAATCCTGCACCATCAGGGCCCAGCGCATTAGACGTTGATTATGATTGTACATTCGGGAAAGAAAAACAAGAGGATTATGGTCTGTGAAAACAATAACAGGCAGAGAACTAGAACCAAGGTAAACTTCAAAGTGTTGCAAGGCGAGCAACAGCGACAGGGTTTCCTTTTCAATGGTGGAATATGCCAATTGGTGTTTATTAAACTTTCTGGAAAAATAACAAACCGGATGATCAACTCCATTTTCGTCCTCCTGTAATAAAACAGCACCAGCACCATCGCCACTAGCATCCACCTCCAGCTTGAATGCGCGGCTGCAATTTGGAGCTACAAGAACAGGAGCATGACACAATAGAGATTTAACAGACTCAAAAGCGTGTTGACACTGAGGACCATACAAAGTCGACTTTTGGACTGAGAAGATTTGTTAAGGGCAGTGCAACAGTGGAAAAATTACGACAGAAGTTACGATAATAACCTGCCATGCCCAGGAAGCGACGGAGCGCGCGTCGGGTGGACGGAGGAGGGCAGGCAGCTATAGCTGAGATTTTAGCTTCGAGTGGTTTTACTTGGCCCTGGCCTACTTCTCGACCGAGGTAAACAACTGTGGCTTTTCCGAATTCACATTTAGCTAAGTTAAGCGTGAGCGAAGCTTGAGCGAGACGAGCAAAAACTTTGGTTAGGGTGTTAATGTGTTCTTCCCAAGTAGAAGAGTGCACAATTAAATCGTCCAAGGTAGGCGTTGCAGTGAGGCAAACCCTGCAAAACGGTATTTACAAGCCTCTGAAAGGTAGCGGGGGCATTACACATACCGAAGGCCATCACTGTATATTGAAGGAAATAGTCAGGCGTAACAAAGGCAGAAATTTCAGATGCGCGCTCTGTAAGTGGCACTTGCCAGTAGCCTTTTAATAAGTCTAATTTGGTTACATATTTTGCATTGCCGAGGTTATCTACGCAGTCTTCCATGCGGGGCATCGGATATGCGTCAGGGACAGTTACCGCATTTACTTTTCTATAGTCTGTAATAAAGCGCGGAGTGCCATCGGGTTTACCCTCAACAAGGCACGGAGAACTCCACGCGCTAGAGCTGTGCTTAGCGAGACCATTTTCAAGCAGATATTCAGCTTCTTGTTTCATTAAAGCACGTTTAGCAGGATTGACACGATAAGGATGTTGTCAGATAGGCTTGGCATCTTTCACATCAATGTCGTGCGCTAAAACAGAAGTTTGAGAGGGGACATCGTTAAATAGACATGGAAAGTCATTTACAAGTATTATAACATCATCTCGCTGCTTGTCAGTTAAATGAGCAAGATGAGTGGGCAGTTCTTGTAACATTTCAGAGTTTGGTAAACGGGCACACTTTGGTTGATGGGACACGACGTCATCCTCACCAGAGCTGATTGGATTAGCCACTATTAGAGCTGACGCGCACGGAGGCGGGGCGCTTGGAGACTGCTGCTCAGTTTTACGCGCATGATACAACTTCAACATGTTAATATGACAAACTCGAGTTTTACGCTTTCGATCTGGAGTACAGATTTCATAATTCGTTTCGTTTAATTTTTGTTTAACGACGTACGGACCGGTGAATTTGGCGGACAACGCGTTTCCTGGAATTGGAAGTAAAACTAAGACTTTGTCGCCTTCAGAAAATTCACGTTTTACTGTCTTTTTGTCAAAACGATGCTTCATATTTTTTTGTGTGTCTGCAAGAGCAGTTTTGGCGATTTTATTCGCATTTAGAAGTCGTTCACGGAAGTTTGAAACGTATTCTAAGACGTTTGTGTTTGAAGAAGAGGACGGAGCAAGAAATTTCTCCTTCAGTGCCTTTAACGGTCCACGAGGAGAGTGTGCAAAAACTAAATCTGCCGGACTAAAACCGAGAGATTCTTGGACAGCGTCTTTAGCAGCAAATAAGACAAAGGGAATGCCCTCGTCCCAACTTTTTTCTGTTTCGAAACAATATTTTCGCAACATGGATTTTAACGTTTGGTGCCAACGCTCAAGTGCGCCTTGGGATTCTGGATGATATGCAGTGGATGTTATATGTTGAACGCCGAGAGTTTGGACTACTTGTGCAAACATTTTGATTGAAAATTGGCACCTTGGTCCGTTTGGATTATACGCGGAAGGCCAAAGAGTGAAAAGAAGTTAGTCAAAGCTTTTATGACTGAACGGGAATTAATTTTACGCAGCGGAATGGCTTCTGGAAACCTTGTTGCAGCGCACATAATTGTAAGTAAATATTCATTTCCATTTTGAGTTCTGGGGAGAGGTCCAACGCAGTCTGTTATGACACGGTCAAAGGGTTGGTCTATTGCAGGAATAGGATGAAGTGGAGCTTGAGGAATGGTTTGGTTTGGTTTTCCTGTAATTTGACAAATGTGACAGGTGCGGCAAAACTCAGCCACGTCTTTTTTCAATGCTGGCCAAAAGAATTGTTTTAAAATGTGGTTGTACGTTTTAGTGATCCCCAAATGTCCTGACCATTTACTTTCGTGTGCCACCGCTAATATTGCATTACGGTAACAGGTGGGCACAACAATTTGATAAACAGCTTTTAAATCACTAGAAGCAAAAGGAGACCATTTACGCATGAGTAAATCATTGTCAAGGAAATAGCAAACATGTGCTCTGTCACGTTGCTCGTCACTTACCACACTGTGAAACAGTTTGCGCAGCGTTGGGTCAGTCCTCTGCTCTGTGCTCAACCGGGCGCGCGTGCACGGCAGAGACAGACCTTCAAATTTAGGAGATGCAATCAGTTTTTCATTAGATTTTGTCTCAGCCTGGGTCTCATGGGTAGGCACAGGTGCATCTGAAAAAGTTGACAAAAAAGTATCAGACAAATTTAAATCAGCGTTCTTGGCTTGGGTGCGCGTAATGGCACAGACTGGGTAAAGCTCAGTAGAGTCTTCACCTGGATCAGTGGGTTGCGGGGAATCAACTACTTCCAGGGTAGGAGTAACCTTTCCCCCAGCTATATCATTACCCATTAACATTTCGACGCCGGAGATGGGCAAAGCAGGGCATACAGCAATTGGAAAAATGCCACTAACGAGTTTAGATTTAATGTGTACATAATGAACAGGTTGTAGGCTGTATCCCATTTCTATTCCCCGTAACACTGATCCATAACCGCAAGAAGATTCGTTTGAGAATGGGAGAGCACTGGCTAAAATTACAGATTGAGACCCGCCAGTGTCTCTCAAAATGCGAATTGGACGCTGAGGTGCTTCTCCAGATAAAGACACAAATCCGTCAAATATAAAGGGCTTAAAACAAGCGTCTGCATTTTGTCTGGTGTCAGGCGCTAAAATATCAGTTTTAATTAACCCGACGCCTTTTGGTTGGGGTGCGGATTGATCCGCTTTTCTTTTTAGAGTCAAACAATTAGCGATAACATGTCCAGGTTTGTGACAATAAAAACACTCCCGTTGTTCTCTGCTACTTTTAGTATTACTTGAGAACTAGGACTTGGTTCTGGAGCAGAAGAACGTGTTTTTTCAACTGGATTTGTTACAAAAGTAGTGCGGTGTGTCAGTACAAACTCATCGGCCAAAACAGCGGCCTCAGCTAAAGTTTTAACTTTTTGTTCGTTGAGAGAAAAAAAACTCGCTCAGGAAGATTATTCTTAAAGTCTTCCAACAAAATTAGTTCTCTTAATTTTTGGAAATTTTCTGATTTAGCTGACACACACCATTTATCAAAAAGTGTTCCCTTCTCCCTGGCAAATTCAACATAAGTCCTACCGGGGGCCTTTTTATGATTTCTGAATTTTTGGCGGTAGGCTTCAGGGACTAATTCGTAAGAACGCAGAATGGCAGATTTAACAGAATCATAATTCATACTTTCTTCAAGAGATAGAGCGGCAGCGACTTCTTGGGCCTTGCCGTGAACCTTACATTGGAGCAGAGTTGCCCATACCTCGCGCGGGCACTTTAAGGCCAAAGCAATGCGCTCAAAGGCAGGGAAATAAGAATCTACTTCAGATTCTCTGAAAATGGGAAAAAGTCCAACGCGCAGACCTGGGCAGTGGAAGACAAGGCGTCAGCAGCAGGAGTAGGGCAGACGGGAAGGCGGCCTTGGGCCTCAAGCTCGAGACGTTTTAGTTTTACTTTTGTCTCGGCTTCAATTTCCAGCTGTTTTATTCTTAATTGTAACTCCATATGGGCATTGCGCTCTTTCTCCGCAGCTTCCATTTTTAAGCGCTCAATGCGTAATCTGTGCCGCGCTGCTGCTTTTCTGGATTCAGGTGTGCTCGTGGGTGACAGAGGTTCAAACCGAGGGAGCGTAAACGGTTGATCACGCCGATCAGCAGCCTCAGCCGGCTCTCCTACCACACGAGTTGGACTTGTTTGTCCCTCCAGTTTTGGAGTGTGGGCAACCCCGGAGGTAGTTACTGGCACAGCCGGTTCGTGCTCCGCCTGTTCCACATGAACATCCGCCGAGGCCTCTGGTTGCTGCAGACTCCCATGTTCCACTAACCAGTTTACAATCGTTGACTTTAGCTCTGCTTTCTTAATTGATTTGTCAAAAGTAATTTGGAGGTTCTCTGCAATTTGGACCAAATCAGCTTTCTTAAATTTGTCTAGTTCTTCCAGCGTTGGCTGTTTTAAGAACTGTTCCAAAGTGGAGGCCATTGTCCAGTGCGCTCACTTACCTGTACAAAAAATTGAAAAACACTTACCTACTCTGTCAAAAATAATTTGATGGTACAATTTTAGTCTCGGGAAATGAGTTACATTTATCCCGGACGAGCCCCCATTTGTTACGACCAGGGGTGGGGAAGTAACAATAAATAACCAGATGGAAAAGGTTTACTAAAATTGAAAAATTATTTAATGACAAAATAAGGTAAAATGGTGTAACAAAAGGTGTCCAAAATTAGGTTATAAATTGACAGAAAATAAAAGTAATAAATTGAAGACAAAATTAGTTTAACAAACAAAAATAAAGAATTAACCAATAAATCAAGTGCTCCAACTAATTACAAACTGAAGTTAAAGAACAAAGTTTGTAATAATAATAATAAACGAGTGTCTCTACGAAAAATAACTAAAACAAAGATAATGCTAGCACAAAAAAACTAATTCTAAGCAAACAAAGAGACACATGGCAAAAATGGGCGAGCTGACATGGAGCCAGGGTCAGCCGCCTCTGGTGGAGCGCGTCGAGGCCTCTTAAAGGACACGCCCAATCAGGTGTGGCACCGGGTTGGAGGAGCAGAGCGAGGTGAGCCAATCCGGGAGTTCAAGGCGTGGTCAGCCACCGGCCAATGGCGTTGACGAGTCCTCCAACAGTACATGCACACAGAGCACAGAAAACCGGGAGAGGCAACAAAACGAGGGCCAACCTCTGGGCCCGTAACAACAGAGCTGTCAAAGGAGTTTGTGACTCCTCACATGAAAAGTCAACTTGAAAGTACTCCAAACCTACCAACCTACATCGCTTTAGCAATGGGAAGGTGCTTAGTGACAAAATCCACAATCCACACACACGAGAGAAGCTCACAGGACCAACAGAAGAGAAAAAGATGTCATATTTGTCCAAAAATCAAGGACTGCAAAGCCACCAAATGTTGCTGGAAATGCAGTATTCCTGTGACTGATCACAGCCAAAAGGATGTAGTTTGTAAAAGCTGCACACAGTGAGGATAGAGAAACTGTTTTTTGTGTGTTCATGTGCATGGACAATGTTACAGTCCCCAGTTATAGTTGTATTATTTGTTCGTCTTCCATAATCACACACAGTCACAAAATGGATTTTGACATTTTTTGAACCTGAGTGATTTGTGTTCAAATGTGAATAAAAACTGAAACTAACATGTCAAAAATGTTCTTTTGTTTTTCAAAATATAATACAAATAATCCTTTTCAACCCCACTCATGGAAGAGTGTAGGTATTGATCGGCCATGCATCTAAGGGTTAAAGCAGGTTTATAAATGTCACAGAGGAGAGAGGCTCATAAAAGGTAAGGAGCTGTTACACTGACGCATTGTGGGCATGAAATGAAAATATTTTAACAAACTCCGTGTTGGTTATGTTCTATATAATAAAGTCGGTGCTTCTCACATCATTTAAGGAGCAGATGTGTTGGAGATGACGTTTGTAATGATTGTAAAAAAGAATCCCGCACTTGGATTACGTGCACGTGCGTATTTGTTTACAGATGATGAGGCGATGTTTTTTTCTTTATTTTATGTGCACATGTGAACCTCATGATGATGCATCCCGACAAATAGTCACAGTGACGCACAAACATAAGGAGAGAAACGACAAAAAATCTCTTACGAAAATCGTTACTTTGGCCACGCCTCCCCGAACTCCTAGAGAGGCACATCAGGCTTAAAATCAGGCCAAAACTCCTGTAGTCTGCAGCCAGCTTTACTCTGATTAATAATAAGTCTTTGTTTCTTTCTTATAAATGCTCACAAAACAAGCTGGGAACCAAACTTTCTGCCACGTCTCACAGAGGCTGATGACCCACATGTTTTGTCTCTTCAGAGCCGTGCCACCCTGCCTCCTGGGACTTGTCCCTGCCTGCTGCTTTATCCTCTCTCTGATACATGTCATTCATTCAGGAGGGATCCAAAGTGGAAAAGCTTCAAAGCGATCTTTATTTATCAAAAATCGAGACGTTTTGTATGTCAGCCAACAGTCATTTTCAGTCTGATGGAAAATTGACAACTTCCGCTCATAGATCCTTCCACAAATGGTTAATATGAACATGAACTCATTTTTATTTGTAAAAAGCGCTTTCACCAGTTACTAAAAATACATTTTGACGTCACGCAAGGCAACATGTTGCTTCCCACAGTTACATTTAAAACCAAGAGGCGGGGCTTCTCAGTTCTGTAGTTTTAAACAGGAAGTCAGTAGAGCCGTTTCTATTTTCAAGCCATTTTAGATCAGATTTGTGTTGTACAATGAACAAAAGATCAATTACTGATCTGCATATGTTCTAGTTTCTTACTAAATATACAGTATATATATTAAAAAAAACACAAAATAGGTCTACTTTAAGAAGCAACATTGTAATAAACTGCAAATCATGACTTAAACAGGCCTTATGCTGAGTTCACACCGAACTGCATTGAAGTGTCTAATTTTGCGCATTCAAGGGCATTTTAAAGTAAAAAGTATACTACGTAACATACTGTACATACAAATTTTGATGCAGAATATTTCGAAGCGTCCTAAACGCCTGTTAGCTTTGAATATATTCTGCGTCAAAATTTGTGTATATGTATTACGTTGTGAATTTTTATTTATTTATTTATTTTTTACATATTTTTGTGTATATATACAGTACAGACCAAAAGACCCCAATCCAGATGGTTTGGGCTGAGCTGAACCGCAGAGTCAAGGCAAAAGGGTCCAGCAAGTGCTAAACATCTCTGGAACTCCTTCTAGACTGTTGGAAGAGTATTTCAGGTGACTACCTCTGCAAAGCAGTAATCAAATATGACATATTTTCAATTGTTTCACACTTTTTGGCTGTGTAAGGTAAGGTAAGGTAAGGTAAGGTAAGGTGTACTTTATTGTCCCCGTAGGGACATTTGTCCTCTGCATTTGACCCATCCTTCAATGCCTCTGGGGCATCTCCTCAGGAGCAGTGATCGCCGCAGTGCAGCGCTCGGGGACCCATCTCCAGATCTTCTTGCTAGGACTACTGTAGCTGGAGGATATTACCCTAACATGCATGTTATTGGTTGGTGGGGGAAACCGGAGTGCCCGGAGGAAACCCACCCAGACACGGGGAGAAACATGCAAACTCCACACAGAAAGGCCCGTGCGGAAATCGAACCCACGACCTTCTTGCTGTGAGGCAAGAGCACTAACCGCTCAGCCATCGTGCCGCTAGTACTATACTTCCACGTGTTAATTCATAGTTTGGATGCCTTCAGTGTGAATCTACAATGTTCATCGTCATGAAAATAAATAAAAAAGTCTTTGAATGAGAAGGTGTGTCCAAACTTTTGGTTTGTACTGTGTGTATACACAAAAAAGGCCTGAAATCTTGCTCATTATGCTATTTATGTGTGGTGTTTTATATATTTTCTTGTGATACTGTTCTATTATCATACACTTTTCAGTGGAAAACACAAAGGTTAACATCACTCTAATTCTCAGGCTGTTTCTCAATGTTTGTTTTCCTAACACCTACTTATTTAAATGTTCCAGACTTTACAGATACTAACACTAAAGCTAGTTAGAGCCACTTTTACAGATACTAACACTAAAGCTAGTTAGAGCCACTTTTACAGATACTAACACTAAAGCTAGTTAGAGCCACTTTTACAGATACTAACACTAAAGCTAGTTAGAGCCACTTTTACAGATACTAACGCTAAAGCTAGTTAGAGCCACTTTTACAGATACTAACGCTAAAGCTAGTTAGAGCCACTTTTACAGATACTAACACTAAAGCTAGTTCGAGCCACTTTTACAGATACTAACACTAAAGCTAGTTAGAGCCACTTTTACAGATGCTAACGCTAAAGCTAGTTAGAGCCACTTTTACAGATACTAACGCTAAAGCTAGTTAGAGCCACTTTTACAGATGCTAACGCTAAAGCTAGTTAGAGCCACTTTTACAGATACTAACGCTAAAGCTAGTTCGAGCCACTTTTACAGATACTAACACTAAAGCTAGTTAGAGCCACTTTTACAGATGCTAATACTAAAGCTAGTTAGAGCCACTTTTACAGATACTAACGCTAAAGGTAGTTAGAGCCACTTTTACAGATACTAACACTAAAGCTAGTTAGAGCCACTTTTACAGATACTAACGCTAAAGCTAGTTAGAGCCACTTTTACAGATACTAACACTAAAGCTAGTTAGAGCCACTTTTACAGATACTAACGCTAAAGCTAGTTAGAGCCACTTTTACAGATGCTAACGCTAAAGCTAGTTAGAGCCACTTTTACAGATACTAACGCTAAAGCTAGTTAGAGCCACTTTTACAGATACTAACGCTAAAGCTAGTTAGAACCACTTTTACAGATGCTAACGCTAAAGCTAGTTAGAGCCACTTTTACAGATACTAACACTAATGCTACTTAGAGCCACTTTTACAGATACTAACACTAAAGCTAGTTAGAGCCACTTTTACAGATACTAACACGGGAATCCCACATCCTGCATATCCGCTGCGCAGCGCTGCACCACAGAACACCTCCGATTTTGTGCGCAAAGCCTCTCCTACTGGATGCATGTTGTCCCCGCCGGGCTGCGCTCCGCCAGGCTGCGAAGCCTCGAGAGGCACGAGAAGAGCATGCGCGGAGAGGACAAGTTTATGAAATAAAAGTTTTAAATTAAAGCCAAAATAGCTCTTTATTGTGCAGCAGGAGTGCAAAAAACGGCCGTGTTTGATGGGATCGCTCTTTGGCTCTCTTCACATGAGCTTATGTGTGTTTTCTCTCCCCCACGAGGGCAAAAACATTACGTGAATAAGTCCGATAAAAAGTATTCTTCTGTCAGTGTTTAAATGACATAAAGTGAAAGTTTACAGCAGACTGAGTTAAACTGGCAAAGCAACTATGCATATAAAGATTAAATACAAGTACTGTAATCAAAATAAAGTCCGTGCCAAGTGTTTTTACCTTGAAATTCCGGACGTAGTTCACGTTCTGTTTCCTGTTTGGTGCGCTCTGATCTGTGGAACTTGATCCGGTCGGACCAGGGCGCAGAAGATTTTACCGTTGATCCGCAATTTTGTCGGACGGCGTTGAAAGGACGGAGCTGAGGCGCAGACCTGCGCAGCGCATATGCAGGATGTGGAACGTACCTCATTCATTACAAAGGCTGCGCAATTGCCTCGAAGGTCGTAGCACTGCGCAGCGCAGCGGATATGCAGGATGTGGAATCAGCCCGTAACACTAAAGCTAGTTAGAGCCACTTTTACAGATGCTAACGCTAAAGCTAGTTAGAGCCACTTTTACAGATACTAACGCTAAAGCTAGTTAGAGCCACTTTTACAGATGCTAACGCTAAAGCTAGTTAGAGCCACTTTTACAGATGCTAACACTAAAACTAGTTAGAGCCACTTTTACAGATGCTAATGCTAAAGCTAGTTAGAGCCACTTTTACACATGCTATTGCTTAAGCTAGTTAGAGCCACTTTTACAGATGCTAATGCTAAAGCTAGTTAGAGCCACTTTTACAGATGCTAATGCTAGTTAGAGCCACTTTTACAGATGCTAACGCTAAAGCTAGTTAGAGCCACTTTTACAGATGCTAACGCTAAAGCTAGTTAGAGCCACTTTTACAGATGCTAACGCTAAAGCTAGTTAGAGCCACTTTTACAGATGCTAATGCTAAAGCTAGTTAGAGCCACTTTTACAGATGCTAATGCTAAAGCTAGTTAGAGCCACTTTTACAGATGCTAACGCTAAAGCTAGTTAGAGCCACTTTTACAGATGCTAACGCTAAAGCTAGTTAGAGCCACTTTTACAGATGCTACCGCTAAAGCTAGTTAGAGCCACTTTTACAGATGCTAACGCTAAAGCTAGTTAGAGCCACTTTTACAGATGCTAATGCTAAAGCTAGTTAGAGCCACTTTTACACATGCTAATGCTAAAGCTAGTTAGAGCCACTTTTACACATGCTAATGCTAAAGCTAGATAGAGCCACTTTCACAGTGGACAGGGTAGTTCTTCTGACTAAATGGGAACTGGAGGAATGTTGGGACCTAGTTCTTGGTACTTTCACGTGCGAATACGCCTTATAGATCCCGGTAGATCCCGTAGACCTGCCCGTCACATCTTTTATTTACACAAAGAACAACTTGCAGCATGCGCACGGGAGACAGTGCAATACACACGAGCTCTACCGCGAGCCACAGTGATAATCTAAACAGAGGTTGTGTTTTTGCGGCCAATCGGTCTTCAAAACAGCGGCACACGGCACCGGAGACAGCAACAGCGGCACACGGCACCGGTGACAGCAACACGGCTACCGCGAAGCGCGCTTCATCGTTGCCGCTCCCACACACGATAGCGCTCGTGTACGCGCAAGGGAGTACACGAGGAGAAAGGCAAGGGAAAGGGTGAAAACAGAAGAAAGAGAGAGAGCAGGAGGAGCTCCTCCGTGATGCGCGTCTGACCCGCTGCCGCTCGCAAACAAGTGATATTTGCCTATACTCGAGGGAGAAAAAGAAAAGGAGAGAGAGAGTAAAAGGATAAGAGAGCTCAGGAGCCAGACGAGGAGTGTTGTAGCCCTACCTGTTCATCCTTCACAAAGTGTCCTTGTAATGTTAATCCAAACTTCTGAGATAAACAGAACTGAGAAGAAGTTGGACAAGCCCCTCCCCTCTGCGCGTTACCATGGAGCTACTGTCTATCTTCAAAATACAGTCTATTAGACTACAATAGAAAGTAGCTGTAGAACTTAAAAAGCTTTAATTAAAAAACAAAATAACTAAAAAAAACTATACTTTTGTGCAAAATGACTCATGTAGACTAGTGATGTTAAAACAGACAGTAATTGTAAAATAGGCTTGGTGAAACATCATGTTCCCTTACCATTTTGCTACTATATATTCAATTTATTAATGAAACAATTTTAATTAATTTGTAAATACATAATTTTTTTTTTGTTAAAATAATAGGGCAGACCATTATTAATAAAATATCATGCATATCAGCGATCGCGATAATGCAAATCTACAGGTAGATCTCCGAGCCTTGCCGACTTCAAAAGTAGATCTCTGGATGAAAAAGGTTGCCCACCCCTGCCTTATCAAGTATTTCAGTTCTAATCAGGAGTCAAATGCAGCTCTCTGATTGGCTGAGCTTCAGTGATCCTCTCCAGTTTCACTCTGTTGTTTGTGAAAATAGATTTATAAGCCTTAATTGTAACCAAAATGAACACATGTCGATATGAACCATGTGTCAAAGGATTTAGGAGAGGAAGTTGTCAGATTTAAAGCCTAACTCAGCTGCTAGTCGCGTCATTACATTTTCAAAAACTTCAGTTTTAGTCCAAATGAGCAGAAGTTAGGGTTACTGTTTTGTTTTTGTTTAAGAGAGCAGAACATCTGGGTTTATGGTGCAGCAGTAGTGGTTGTGGTTGTTCTTCCTTGAGAACAACCACAACCACTACAACTACTACTGCTGCTGCTGCTGTGGTCGGTGACTCAGACTCTTAGCTCTGACTCCACACTCTGTGAATGAGATGAGCTCAAATCAAACGCAGACTCACACACAGAAAGGGCTTTGCTGAGTCGGAGAAAGTGTTCAGAAGATTCAAAACCTCAAGAGTTTCTGTAGATTGACTTCTGCTGATCATGTCGATGTGGTGTACTGAAGGTATTTAAATGTTCTAGTGGCATGATTAGGATTTGTTATGATTTAAGCATTAGCTGTTGCAAAATGTAAAGAAATAAAGACCAGCAGCGTTACCTGAGATGAAAAAAGTAAACTAAAAAGACACAGAGGTTTGTAGTTTGATGACAGAGGCAAGGTTTGGTTAGATGATCACATTTATTCAAGTTAGCTCTGGATCTTTTCAGTTTCTTTGTAATTCTAGTCCATCAGTTCATTTACATAACAATTAACGGATGTTGCTCCATCACAGTGTTTCCTGTTTTAAACTGTGGCAAAGTGAACATAAGGGTTGTTCCACTTGACTTGAGGAAAGTCTGCACATGACCTTTGACCTGAGGGGCGGGGTCAAAGGTCACGAGTAGCTTCGAGCAGGCGAGTTATTGGACTAATGAACGGGAATTTATGTTCAAAAACTCCATGATGAGAAGAGAGCAACAAAAGACTTTTGCAGTATATTCATATTTCCATCTGCAACAATAATGTCATTAATTCAATTGGATCAAAAAAAAAACAAAAAAAAACACTTAAGTTGAGTGTTTTTCTCAGCAATTTTTAAGTGAGATTAAAAATAGATTCATTAGATTAATTAATTACAGGTCATAATTCATTAATCTCAAAATTTTTTATCGCTTGACAGCACTAATTTTAACACACGTGTTAAAATATTTGCCTAGTAACCAATCAGATCACAGGACAACACATATTTGTCCAAATCCACTTTATTTATATAGCACATTTCATAAACAAAACGTTTCCAAAGTGCTTCACAGATAAAAGCAAAACATATGATAAATATACAGTTTGTCCTACTAGTCCCAAACAGAATCAAATAGAAAATATATAAATAAAAACGTGAAACAGTCGGTGTTAAAAGCCAGAGAGTAAAAGTGGGTCTTAAGACGAGACTTAAAACACTCCACGGTGGGAGCAGATCGAACATGGAGGGGCAGAGCGTTCCAGAGCCTCGGACCAGCTACAGAGAACGATCTGTCCCCTCTGGTTTTAAGTCTCGTCTTAGGCACCACGAGCTGGAGCTGACCTCTGACCTCAGAGCGCGCACCGGAGAGTAAATTTGGATGAGGTCAGAGATGTAAAGAGGTGCCAGTCCATTCAGAGCAAATCTTAAAATCAACTCTAAAACCAACGGGAAGCCAGTGCAACGACGCTAAAATTTGTGTTCACTTATTAACCAATCAGATCACACAGAGCAACATAAAATGTATTCAGACTTGTGTTCATACAGGTTGGCTCGGTGGCAGAGTGGTTAGCACACACAGTCGCAGGTTCCAGTCCCACATGCCCCCAGCCCACTAGGAACTGAAGCGCTGTGGGAAAGTGGGGAATAGAATGTAGTGAATACTGAGTACTTTGAATTGTGCTGACTCATCATGTAGAAACACGTTCTTCAGACCAATCAGACGTTCACTGTCCGTCTAGTTAGCCGAGGAAACTTCTCTGATAAAAAACAACCAAACAGGACGAGAGCAGCTGTTTGGATCAGGTCTGAACTGTGTTTTTTCACCTGAATGTAACATGTTTGAACTTGAAAATGCCCCATAGAAATGAAGCGTCTTTAAAGTTGAGTAAACGTTCCTGTTTTAAGGCGAGACTTTTACTCACAGAAAATGTGAAGGAACACAGGCAGACTGAAGAAGACTTTACAATGTCTTAGCAGAAGAAAAGTCAGAACAATGTTATTCTTTTGTTTCTAAAATTAGCTATATATATATATATATTTTTTTTTATACCACACACAGTCCTTTTTTCTCCCACGCTTTTAGAAATAAACTATGACACATTTAGATGAGCAATTTACACTTTAATCATTGCACAACACAAATTTGATCCAAAATGACAAACGTTTGACTTCCTGTTCTCAAACCTGAATCATTTGTAAAACTGAAACAAGCATTTACTTGACTTTAATGTTAGAAACCATTTTGAACTCACTCTGGTTTAAATGTGGCATGGCGAGGGTTTTTTGGACTTAGACATAAAAGTATACTTAAATTACATGTTTCTTTAACCTTAGCAGTAAAAGAAATAAAAATAAAATACCAACAACGCCACCGGCAAAAGACCACAGGCACTACAGGTTGGTTTAACGTTGAGAGGCATGTTCCAGTTGACTTCACAGATGGTCTTTTATTTTTTTTATCAGAGATTTAAATTTACTTCTGTTGAATGTTCACATATCCGTAAGTTTCAGTTCATTTGTCAAAGTCTGTTACCAGTTCATGTGTTCATACAGTTCTATCTCTTCCACGTCCACTCGGACCGGGCCACAGGAGGCAGACACATGACCGAGACAAGTTTGTGATTAGCAGTTGCACCGGAAAGAAGGGCGTACGGAAAGGCTGGCGTACACAAGAGCCGGCGTACCGAAGGGCCGGCGTACAGAAGGGCCGGCGTACAGAAGGGCCACGTACAGAAGGGCCAGCGCTGTTGCAAGTCCTAAATAGACAGAAAATATTAAGCTAAACAATGTATCTGATAACATTAAGCTAGTACTGATTTTGTTTGTAGTTTGATCCCAGAACGAGCCACTTCGCTCCAACCGCCCAGCACCAGCTGCACCGAGGACTCCAGCTGGGGACATCTGACAACCTTACAGCTGCTGCACGGAGAACTCCAGCCCCGAGAGTCGGACAACCAACCAGGACGCTGTGAGAGCCGCAGCAAGACATGCAGCACGGGGCGCGCTGACTCGCTACGACGCTGCACAAAGTACACAAGTCTTGCTTTAGCTTCAAAATATAATAAAAACACTATCTGAAATAGACAACTTTATTTACCTGGCCCTCATGAAACAACCGACGCTAACCAAAGAACCACCCACAGGAAGCGGAAGCACAAGAACGCCAGCGCTCTTTTATACAGGTGTGCGCCCCCTGCTGGCCTAAAGGCACACATCACAACATAAAGGTCAGAGTATTTGATGACTCAGCCTGTCTTAAAGCAGAATGTTTCATGTCTTTGTGTCTCTGTGACGGTTACATTTGTACTTTTGTGGCATTTGAAGAGGTTTGTTAGATAATCTCGTCTGATCGTTCTGAAGGTATTGTTTGAGTCCTGCCACAAACACAACAGAAAAGAGAGTGAGCTCTGTGTTCAGGCTGCAGAGTAAACTATACCTGATTTGTTTTTACATTAAAAGAACTTAAAATCAATTCCTCCCCAGCACAGACGCCTTGTTAATGTATCTTTGTGTCCGGTGTAATTCACTCTGCGTTCTTTCCTAAATCACCATGTGGTTCTTTGGTCGTGTCTTAGATTGGATTACACTGACATTTTCTCAGAGTCAAGCCATTGTAGCTGAATTCATAACCATCCCATACCATTCCATTTCTCCCAACATTCAGTTAATGAGTCCTGTCTACATTTAACTGTCCACTAAGATCATCTGTACAATGCTCACTCCTGACAGTTCAGAGGCTCAGAACGCTTTAGGTAAATGAACAAAACTGATGGAGGAAGTTTAAAAGGATTTTGTTTTTTTATGTTAAAGGAAACCTTCAGTCACAGCCTCTGCACCAGCTGATTACAAAAAGTCTGATTTTGAGCCTCTGTGGTTTATCAAAGTGCACTAGGTCAGGCTAACATCAGGGCCCTGATGGAGACTGTTTAAGTCGAAACATGTTGGCAATAATAAATTACTGCAATACCCTTTTTTTCTCTTTACATGACAGAGCAATTCTGAAAAAAGAGAAGCTTTGAGGTAAAATAAAAAAACTAAATCTAGTTTATCACTTAAATGATTTAAGTGACTCATTTGTTTTTACATAAAGGGACGGCAAAGCGCCCGACGCAACAGTGAAAACTCACTTTTTAAAATGTGCTTCTCTGACCTAAGAATCTCGTTGGCTTTTTGCAAAATCTTAGCGTTACAAAAACAAGCCACGTCTCTCTGCTGCTCCTGTGACCTTTGAACTGGCTTTAACAATTAAATTAAGACTCATGAAGCTCAGTTTCTGCTTCTGTTTATGAACAGGTGTAGTGTTAACATCAAATTTAAGCTGCTTGTCAAAAAATATTTGTATAAATCAACAATTTCCACTTTCACAAAATGATCTAAAGCCAGCTCTAACCACATGTCTTCAGTAAACCTTGTAGTAGTTTATCAAATTGAATATTGTACATTTACACTCTAGTCAGTGCTTCATTTGACATCAGACAAACAGCTGCATAAAGGTTTGAAGACATTGTAAAACTGTAGAAAAAACACACTTTGTTTACATTTTGCATAAAGATTCTTCATTTTCTGTAACTGGATTCTTTGATTATGCAGTTTTCAACACATTTCTAAACAAAATATCTTTTAATTACACTTATTTTGATGAGTACTTTTCCCACAGGGTGGAAATGAAGAATGTGGGCCTGAGTCTGAGTCTGAGTCTGACAGCTGACAGTTCATTAGTATCACAGAACAGAAACACATGAGCAGAACGCTGGGCTCATCACGTCCTCCTCCACATGAGTCTAAAGTCATGGGTTTAGCCTTCACACCCTCCACAAAGTTCTTTAGAAAAATAAAAGAGGAAGGGGAAAAAGCGGCAAAACTGGATTTCCATATTATACTTGCAAAGACAGACTGGAGGCTCAATAAAACATTCAAAATTGTTAATGTATTAATAACAGTGGCAGAAAAGCTGGCAGGGGATCTGTGAATTGACTGAGAAACAACTTAAAGAATGGCTACTTAGTAACCAAAGATGTACCCACTAGAAATTACTGTTACACTAGTGAGAATGTGTGTGTAAGTTATAGTAGTGAGTGAGTGAGCACAGGCATATGCACTTTATAGGTTATAGACACAGGCATAGGCACTTTACCAACCATACACACAGGCACTTTAACTAAAGCTCTTTAGTAATAGATCTACCTCATGTGGATTCAAGTGTTTGTTTATTGTATTGTATCATGTCTTGTCTGGTTCTGTCTGTTGTGTCTCCTGTTGTATCTTGTGTGATGTCTTGGTTGTCTGTACATTTATATTGTTGTTTCTTGTAGTTTTATCCTTGTTTTATGGGACTACAGATGGACGTTAGCTTTAAGCTAAATCTGGTGTATTTACGGTTTTGCCGTTCATTAATACACACTGTCCCATTCAAATAAATAAATAAACTAAACTAAACTAAACTGGGATGTAGTAGTGTTAGTGTCTGTATTAATGTATTGGTTTATTGATACAAACAATGTACAATTTACTATTGTACTATGTCTATTTTACACTGTAGAGAGCATAACATAAAGATGCTATTTTTGTAGCAGGTGTCTTCTACACAGTTCATAACCAACTTTCTTTACAAAACCAGTAAGTAGCACAAAAAACTCTAAACGAAAGAAAACTCAACAATGACTTCTAATGAGGCCCTGACCTCTGACCTCTCCTAATGTGTTCCATACTCTGGATGTACACTGAATGTTGAGTTTGGTGCATGTTGGGAACACGCGGGTCAGTGGAAAGAAGTTTATTTTTCCCGGAGCGGTCTGGTGCGGCTTTCATTACACAAGTGTTCTCATAGTTTTGGAGGAAACCGGACCACGGTTGACAGCATCTGGTGTAACAGGCACTTTACAAGAAACCTGCACGTGTCCCGAACTGAACCCGACTCACAGTCTGTGTACGTCATCCAGCGATAGGTTTGCTTCAGTTGACTGTTTAGAATATTCATAACTTGTGATTTCTGCCGGCTAATTAGTAAGCTACTAATGCAAGGCTGGGTAATTGTTTTTTGTGCGGGTCATATTTGAACCCAGAAATGAAGGACCAGACTGTGGTTATTATTTGACCAAATTATCATTATTGCAAGCTATAAACTATAGGCTTTTAAATCTTTTTATTTTAATTTTTTTACCATTTATTGTGATAATTTTAGGACAACAAGCAATCACACATACTCATAGCCAAATCAATCAATTTAAAAAAAAATATATATATATATATATATATATATATATATATATATATATATATATATATATATATATATAACACTTATTCCCAAAAATGTGGCACAGGCCACACTGACACAGTGCGAGGACCACATCTGTTCCCTGGGCCGCAGTTTGCCTCGGTCTGGGCTAATGGCTATGGGGCCAATGAGCGACTGCTAATGCTGGCGGTTAACAAAACAAATACAGTGGATGGCCCCAGAGTCATGGAAGTATCTGCCCGGAGTCTTAAAAGTCAACACAAAATAATGCCACAGGTGCAGTTTGTGTGAGTCTCTAGTTCTCCACTTGATATTTAATTAACACAAACTACACAAAAATCGTATCAGTGTCGTGGTAACTCATTGTGTAGACTTTTCTGCAAAATAGGTAGTCATACTCATCAAGAGATTTGTGTGATTGTAGCTGTTTTTTCTTGTTTTCACACATTTTTCTTCTTCTGCCAAATACATGTAAATAACCGGCCACTGAATATCAGAATACTGTAAGAGAATCTGGAGTGGCTAACGTCACACTCACGTTCAGTAACTGTACGTGGATCTGGAGTCATTAACGTCACGCTCACATTCAGTAACTGTACGTGGATCCGGAGTGGCTAACGTCACGCTCACATTCAGTAACTGTACATGGATCTGGAGTCATTAACGTCACGCTCACATTCAGTAACTGTACGTGGATCTGGAGTGGCTAACGTCACGCTCACATTCAGTAACTGTACATGGATCTGGAGTCATTAACGTCACGCTCACATTCAGTAACTGTACATGGATCTGGAGTCATTAACGTCACGCTCACATTCAGTAACTGTACATGGATCTGGAGTCATTAACGTCACGCTCACATTCAGTAACTGTACATGGATCTGGAGTGGCTAACGTCACGCTCACATTCAGTAACTGTACGTGGATCTGGAGTCACTAACCACAAACGTCACGCTCACATTCAGTAACTGTACATGGATCTGGAGTCATTAACGTCACGCTCACATTCAGTAACTGTACGTGGATCTGGAGTCATTAACGTCACGCTCACATTCAGTAACTGTACGTGGATCTGGAGTGGCTAACGTCACACTCACATTCAGTAACTGTACATGGATCTGGAGTCATTAACGTCACGCTCACATTCAGTAACTGTACGTGGATCTGGAGTCATTAACGTCACGCTCACATTCAGTAACTGTACGTGGATCTGGAGTGGCTAACGTCACGCTCACATTCAGTAACTGTACATGGATCTGGAGTCATTAACGTCACGCTCACATTCAGTAACTGTACATGGATCTGGAGTGGCTAACGTCACGCTCACATCAGTAACTGTACGTGGATCTGGAGTCACTAACCACAAACGTCACGCTCACATTCAGTAACTGTACATGGATCTGGAGTCATTAACGTCACGCTCACATTCAGTAAGAGTACGTGGATCTGGAGTGGCTAACGTCACGCTCACATTCAGTAACTGTACGTGGATCTGGAGTCATTAACGTCACGCTCACATTCAGTAACTGTACGTGGATCTAGAGTCACTAACGTCACGCTCACATTCAGTAACTGTACGTGGATCTGGAGTCGCAAACGACACACTCACATTCAGTAACTGTACGTGGATCTGGAGTCGCTAAGGTCACACTCACATTCAGTAACTGTACGTGGATCTGGAGTCACTAACGTCACGCTCACATTCAGTAACTGTACATGGATCTGGAGTCATTAACGTCACGCTCACATTCAGTAACTGTACGTTAGGGCTGGGCGGTATACCGTTTTATACTCGACACCGGTGTTTTTTTTTTAATCATATGACTTTGTCATACACCGGTGTGTGCGTATGTCCGGAACAAAGAGTGGCGGAACGGCGCCCTGCAGCGTGGCGCGCTGGTCCCGTTGCGTGCGGCTTTGCTCCGCCCCGACTGCCGGATGAATGAAGGCCGTTCCACATCCTCCGTGTCCGAAGAGCGGGCCGCGGGGCTCACTGCCGGATGAATGAAGGCCGTTCCACATCCTCCGTGTGCGTAGAGCGGGCCGTGGGGCTCACTGCCGGATGAATGAATGCCGTTCCACATCCTCCGTGTGCGTAGAGCGGGCCGTGGGGCTCACTGCCGGATGAATGAATGCCGTTCCACATCCTCCGTGTGCGTAGAGCGGGCCGTGGGGCTCACTGCCGGATAATGAATGCCGTTCCACATCCTCCGTGTGCGTAGAGCGGGCCGCGGAGCTCCGCCTCGGCTCCGTCGCCGTTTAACCAAAGTGCGGATTAAGGCTGTTTTCTTCTCCGTCCGAGTCCGGCGAAGTGGGGCTCCGCGGATCAGAGCCTACCAGACAGAAAGAGGGAAGTTACTATGTCCGTAATTGCAAGGTGGCGCATGCTCTTCTTGAGCTCCTCGGGCTACGCAGCCCTGCGGAGCGGACTGGAGTGGAGACAGTGCGAGGGGTCTGCGGCGGCTTTCGGAGGCGGACTGGGGCGGAGCGCGACTGCGTGTGGTGGGAGCAGCGCGTAACGCACAAGCGTGCTGTATTTTGAGTGCAAGTCATGCATTCTCATTTCTTCACCTCATTACAATTACGAGCGTCACTGTCTGTCACCTCTTTGGAGAAGCAGCATTTTGTGGGCCTATTTAAACCTGGGTTTATACTAGTCTGCCCATTCTAAGACAATTTACTGCAGTAGCCTAATTATTCTCTAAATTATTAGGAAACGGGGTCAACATCTAGTCATGTACAAGGATAAAAAAATACCGTCAAATACCGTGACACCGTTATAATTTTGAAAAATGCCGTGATATACATTTTTGGTCATACCGCCCAGCTCTACTGAACATGGATCTGGAGTCACTAACGTCACGCTCACATTCAGTAACTGTACGTGGATCTGGAGTCACTAACGTCACGCTCACATTCAGTAACTGTACGTGGATCTAAAGTCACTAACATCACGCTCACATTCAGTAACTGTACGTGGATCTAGAGTCGCTAACGTCACGCTCACATTCAGTAACTGTACGTGGATCTTGAGTCGCTAACGTCACGCTCACATTCAGTAACTGTACGTGGATCTGGAGTCACTAACGTCACGCTCACATTCAGTAACTGTACGTGGATCTGGAGTCACTAACGTCACGCTCACATTCAGTAACTGTACGTGGATCTAAAGTCACTAACGTCACGCTCACATTCTGTAACTGTACGTGGATCTAAAGTCACTAACGTCACGCTCACATTCAGTAACTGTACGTGGATCTAGAGTCGCTAACGTCACGCTCACATTCAGTAACTGTACGTGGATCTTGAGTCGCTAACGTCACGCTCACATTCAGTAACTGTACGTGGATCTGGAGTCACTAACGTCACGCTCACATTCAGTAACTGTACGTGGATCTGGAGTCACTAACGTCACGCTCACATTCAGTAACTGTACGTGGATCTGGAGTCACTAACGTCACGCTCACATTCAGTAACTGTACATGGATCTGGAGTCACTAACGTCACGCTCACATTCAGTAACTGTACGTGGATCTGGAGTCACTAAACGTCACGCTCACATTCAGTAACTGTACGTGGATCTGGAGTCACTAACGTCACGCTCACATTCAGTAACTGTACGTGGACCTGGAGTCATTAACGTCACACTCACATTCAGTAACTGTACGTGGATCTGGAGTGGCTAACGTCACACTCACATTCAGTAACTGTACGTGGATCTGGAGTCATTAACGTCACGCTGACATTCAGTAACTGTACGTGGACCTGGAGTCATTAACGTCACGCTCACATTCAGTAACTGTACGTGGATCTGGAGTGGCTAACGTCACACTCACATTCAGTAACTGTACGTGGATCTGGAGTCATTAACGTCACGCTCACCTTCAGTAACTGTACGTGGATCTGGAGTCACTAACGTCACGCTCACATTCAGTAACTGTACGTGGATCTGGAGTCACGAACGTCACGCTCACATTCAGTAACTGTACGTGGATCTGGAGTCATTAACGTCACGCTCACATTCAGTAACTGTACGTGGATCTGGAGTGGCTAACGTCACGCTCACCTTCAGTAACTGTACGTGGATCTGGAGTCACTAACGTCACGCTCACATTCAGTAACTGTACGTGGATCTGGAGTCACTAACGTCACGCTCACATTCAGTAACTGTACGTGGATCTGGAGTCATTAACGTCACGCTCACATTCAGTAACTGTACATGGATCTGGAGTCACTAACGTCACGCTCACATTCAGTAACTGTACATGGATCTGGAGTCACTAACGTCACGCTCACATTCAGTAACTGTACGTGGATCCGGAGTGGCTAACGTCACGCTCACCTTCAGTAACTGTACGTGGATCTGGAGTGGCTAACGTCACGCTCACATTCAGTAACTGTACGTGGATCTGGAGTGGCTAACGTCACGCTCACATTCAGTAACTGTACGTGGATCTGGAGTCACTAACGTCACGCTCACATTCAGTAACTGTACGTGGATCTGGAGTCATTAACGTCACGCTCACATTCAGTAACTGTACGTGGATCTGGAGTGGCTAACGTCACACTCACATTCAGTAACTGTACGTGGATCTGGAGTCACTAACGTCACGCTCACATTCAGTAACTGTACGTGGATCTGGAGTCATTAACGTCACGCTCACATTCAGTAACTGTACGTGGATCTGGAGTGGCTAACGTCACACTCACATTCCAGTAACTGTACGTGGATCTGGAGTGGCTAACGTCACGCTCACCTTCAGTAACTGTACGTGATCTGGAGTCACTAACGTCACACTCACATTCAGTAACTGTACATGGATCTGGAGTCATTAACGTCACGCTCACATTCAGTAACTGTACGTGGATCTGGAGTCATAACGTCACCTCACATTCAGTAACTGTACGTGGATCTAGAGTCACTAACGTCACACTCACATTCAGTAACTGTACGTGGATCTGGAGTGGCTAACGTCACGCTCACATTCAGTAACTGTACGTGATCTGGAGTCATTAACGTCACGCTCACATTCAGTAACTGTACGTGATCTGGAGTCATTAACGTCACGCTCACCTTCAGTAACTGTACGTGGATCTGGAGTGGCTAACGTCACGCTCACATTCAGTAACTGTACGTGGATCTGGAGTGGCTAACGTCACGCTCACATTCAGTAACTGTACGTGGATCTGGAGTCACTAACGTCACGCTCACATTCAGTAACTGTACGTGGATCTGGAGTCATTAACGTCACGCTCACATTCAGTAACTGTACGTGGATCTGGAGTGGCTAACGTCACGCTCACCTTCAGTAACTGTACATGGATCTGGAGTCATTAACGTCACGCTCACATTCAGTAACTGTACGTGGATCTGGAGTCGTTTGCCGTTCATTAAAGTAAGCTTTGTAAAAGTTTTGTGATTTTTTACTGACATTACACCTGAGTAGCTTGAAAAGCTTTCACAAACCGTGGAAACAAGTCAATGCAGCACTGTTGTCAGCTAACAACAAGAGTTTTTCACAAAATCAACATTTGTGAATGAAATTTGACCCAATCATCAAGGTGAGAAAAACACTTTTTTTATTTCCTGTATCTGGATTATTTAATAAACAATACAGTTTATTTTGTGCAAATATCTTTATTAAAAAAATATTGAAAATATAATTTTGAGTACTTTTCCCACATGGTGGAAGTGTAGACTGTGGGCCTGAGTCTGACAGCTGACAGAACAGAAACCCAAAGCTCTGACACATGAGCAGAACACTGGGCTCATCACGTCCTCCTCCACATGAGTCTAAGTGGAAGAAAATGTCATCAAAGTCAAGGGTTTAAAATAGACAAAGAAATTTGAAGTATTTCCCATGAACAAAGCTTCACACCCTCGACTAAGTTCTTTAGAAATAAACAAAAGAGGAAGAAAAACACAGCATAACTTTGCATAGATTTCCATATTACAGTTGCAAAAACACACTGGAGGCTCGTTAAAATGTGAACGTTTCAAATACATTCAATTGAAATGGCTAATATTTTAGTCTCAATAGTGTCAGAGAATCTTGCAGGGATCAGTGATTTGACTGATGTACTGATGTTAGAGTCCGTAATGAAGTATTGGTTTATTGATACAGACACTGTACATTTTACTTTTGTACTACTGTATGTCTCTGTTTCTCATTGTGAATAGTGACAAATAGAGACACTATTCTCTCAATCTTATAGGCCCAGACTCAGAGCCTACATTATTAAAAGCAGAACTAAACAACAAATCCAAACACACTTTACACTGCTAATTAAAACAAATCAAAAATTCAAGGCTTTCTCAGGACAGGGTCAGCATAAGGTCAGGAATGTGTTGGGGAGGAACGCTGCAGTTGTCGTAGTTTCTGCCACAGACAGAGGACAGAGTTTCAAATGCCCCAAAATACATAGACTTGCAAAGTCATTTAACAAGGTGAAAATGTTACATAGTTCTGCTTTAAATGCGCTCATGCATAGGTGTCTACACAGTTAACTCTTTCAGTGCCAGCCCTCTTCTGGCTATGACCCTTCTTCCCTGCCAGGCCTGTTTGCTCATTCTAAACTGTATTCACAGCTCCACAGAAAACTTAAGCCGGCTGCACACTCAAGGAGTTTTGGCCCGATTCTGAGCCTGATGTGTTCCTCCACGAGTTCAGGAGGCGTGGCCAGGGATTTTTTGTCATTTGGCTCCTTTTATGTCTGTGCGTCACTATGATTATTTATCAGGATGCATCACAATGAGGTTCACATGCAGCATGTGCACATTGTCTCAATGTCTGTAAATAAATGTAACACTTTGTGCTCGTAGTCAAAGTGCAGTATTCTCTTTGACACACCTGCTCCTTCAATGATGTGAGAAGCACCTTTACTAGACTATAGAACATGACTTTTACACTGCTGTGTGAGTGGAACAGCTCCTTTATAAACCTGCTTTAATCCACTGGCGTTTCATCATTGTTGTTGTTTTTCACTTTTTTAAAAGAAAACACTCTGAGCTCGATCACGTGACACACACACTGTTCTCCGCTCGCTGCTGCTCCACAAGTCTGTGTCGTCTCTGTTCTTCTGACACATGATGCCACTGTCAGACTAATAATCCTGGAAATGTCCTTATGTCTGTGAAACATTCTGTTTGTGACTAAAGTCTAAAGATCACTAAAGATAATAAGCTTCTCCAGTGTGCAGCTGGTTTTAGTGCATCTGGAATCATGACATGTTGTACATCAAATGAGACCAACCAGTGTCTACTTTCATTTTACATGAATCTGTTATCTCTTTATAGACATTAGAAATCCATTGTTTCAGTGTTTGACTAACCTGGCCAGCCAGATGGTTTATCTCACAATATTTGTGAATTCACAAACACAAGACAAACCATCTGGCCTTCCAGCCGCCAGATTGGTTTGAGAGTCTGAACCAGCAGTGTTTCGGCCAATCACATCACGCCGCCGAGTCTAATTCAAGCTAAACAAAGATGGCTGCTCTTGTGGATGTTCGTGTTTCTGCTGCTTTTGATGCGGTTTTAGCAGAAATACGGAGTCATTTCTTTTTGAAACAAGAGCAGTGTGTGTGTTATATCTTACGCGGACATTGGATACACCATTACGAGTTGTTGCTGCGATTGGCTAAGCACAAATAAGGTCGGCCGCTCACCCAATCAGCTCCAAGTATTTCACTAAACAAACCAACTTTTCCCAAATGCTTTCAGCTAATCAAGTTCCAGATGGATACAGTGGAAGAACTCAAATGGTAGTTCAACACAGATCCATCTGGTTAGCGTTTGACAGCAAACATTTGAAAAAACCTCCTTTTTCTAAATCTTCAGTGTCAGTGCTGTTTTCCTCCTTTTCTAGTTTTGAGTGAAAAAAAGCTGAGCCACTACAATGAAATAATACTTTAAGTTAACAAATACAAAGTTTAAAAGAATTAGAATGAGTGTCTTTTTCATCTTTAAGAAGAAGAAATCTAGTAGTTTGACTTCCTCTGACTCTTTTCACTCGCTTTCTAGACTGTTCTCCTCAGAGTCCTAGTCCAGTAGGATCGGCTTTTCTTCAGTTTAAAGATTAAATATCTGTTCTAAACTTACTCAATATGTTTTCAGTTCAACATGTTTTGTCTGTAATCTGTTTGAAAAGAAAGTGTGTCTTCAGAATCACCTGATCACGTAAACACATTCGACTGTGCTGCCTGAAGTCAACAAAAGACACGTATTCTCGGTCTATGGCAGACATAGACTTCATTGGCAGGCTACGGTTGCTTCCGTAGAAATGTTAACAGTGCAAATCATTCACCTTCTCCAGGACTACAGATGGAAATGAGCTGTAACGGGCTGATTCCACATCCTGCATATCCGCTGCGCTGCGCAGTGCTACGACCTTCGCAGCAATTGCGCAGCCTTTGTAATGAAAGAGGTACGTTCCACATCCTGCATATGTGTTGTGCAGGTCTGCACCTCAGCTCCGTCCTTCCAACACCGTCCGACAAAATTGCGGATCAATGGTAAAATCTTCTGCGCCCAGGTCCGACCGGATCAAGTTCAACAGATCAGAGCGCAGCAAACAGGAAACAGAACGTGAACTACGTCCGGAATTTCAAGGTAAAAACACTTCGCACGGACTTTATTTGATCACAGCACTTGTATTTAATCTTTATATGCATAGTTGCTTTGCCAGTTTAACTCAGTCGACTGTTAACTTTCACTTTATGTCACTTAAACACTGACAGGAGAATACTTTTTTTCGGACTTATTCACGTAATGCCTTTGCCCTCGTGGGGCAGAGAAAACACACGTAAGCTCATGTGAAGAGAGCCAAAGAGCGATCACATCAAACACGGCCGTTTTTTGCACTCCTGCTGCACAATAAAGAGCTATTTTGGCTTTATTTTAAAACTTTTATTTCATAAACTTGTACTCACGCACATTCTCTTCTCGTGCCTCTCGAGGCTTCGCAGCCTGGCGGAGTGCAGCCCGACGGGGACAACATGCATCCAGTAGGAGAGGCTTTGGCACGAAATCAGAGGTGTTCTGTGGTGCAGCGCTGCGCAGCGGATATGCAGGATGTGGGATCCCTGTGTAAGCTACAATCTGGTACAAGCGTCTCTGCCATTGGGCTTCATGTAATTGTACAATGTCCTTAATAAACATTTTTAACATCAGTCACATGTTTTGCTCACTTACCTCATGCATTCAGAGTCTGAATTGTTCATCTTGATGTGTTTTAAAGGGGTCCTATGTAAATGTTTTATTCAAAGATTTTAACAGTTCACCATTAGTTTACTCAAAGTTTCCACCTGAGCAGAAGATCTCTGTGTTTATGGTGTCTAAATAGTGTTGCTTACTCTTTGGCCATTGTAGTGCAAACTGAGTAAATGAGTCAAAACAGTCCCAAACGGACTGTTTCTCACTGCTCATGTCTTCTCTGGCTCTATGGCTGTTCAGTGACTGGTCATCTGCTCTTTCAGACACTTTCTACTGACGCTAGTCACATGACTCTCAACTGCGAGTTAAAACAACGATCTGTAAAAGACCAATAAAAATGAACTTTGGATCATTGGTTTAACTTGGACAAAACATTTAACCGCAAACGGACTGGATTATTATTTACAGCCCAAACTAACCCTGGATGTACACAGACTTTGAGTTTGGTGCGAGTCGGGTCCCGCAGAACTTAGAAAGTGCTTAAACCCAATGTGCCCATGTACACGCACCTCTGAGGAGTGCAGATGTGAGTGCGGGAGCCGCGCGGATCTGCGGAAAGAATCCACATGAAGTCTATTTTTCCCAGAGACCGCAGCGGTCTGATGCGACTTTTAATTCAATATACGAGTGTTTTCGCGTGAATTTACGTGACTCCGCGTGGTTTTGGGTGAAATCGGACCACAGTTGACAGCATCTGGTGTAACAGGCACTTTGCAAGAAACTCGCACCAAACTTGCAGTCAGTGTACATCCAGGGTAAGGTAAGCAGCTAATATTAGCATCTTTATGGCTAACGACTTTCAGTTACGAGTGTTTTGTTCATTCTTTGGCTCAACAGTGAGTTTAAACTGCTCTTTCATCATCTTTCAATCAGTCGTGTTGTTTCTAGTTAAAGACCTGCCGCTGTCTGCGTTGTGTTTCCGATTCTCGCAGTGAATTATGGTCCATATTGACCGTTCTAGTGCCATCGATGCTCACTACTTTTCAAGATGCATTGTGGGAAATTTTGAGTGCACTACTTTTTGACCTGCTGGACATTCGGACCCCTGAATAGTGACCTATATAGTGACTAGTGTAGACACAGCTAATGTGACAGCAGCGTGTGTCGTTCACTTAAACCTGAGCACAAACAGCTGTGTCACACTAATCACACAGCTGCTCCTTTTCTCTCTCCACAAGGCTTTTCAGTGAGTTGGTTGTGTTTTAAAGGTAAACTCCAGCCACAAACACATTTCAGACACAGCACTGGGAAACGGAGAAAGGAAGGGCTTAAGGGTGATTTATACTTCCCCGTAACTTACGTGCAGGCTCAGGCTGCCATTGGCTCCTCTGTCTATTGTTTTTTTCCCCAGGGGTAGTGGTAGCCAATCAGAAAGCTTACAACCAATGCAGCACCGTGTTCGTGCTGCTCTCATGCTCCTACGCACAAAAGTCACCTAGCGTCAAAACGCACAGCTGATCGGTGATCTAGATGTGATTGGTTTAACTGACGAGACACACCTGGAACCTGATTAGCTCTGAAGAGAAGCTCCGATGCAAACTCTGCAAGGGCCTGAGCATGTGACTGACCTGACGGAGATCTACGGGGAAGTATAAATCACTCTTTAGACAGGAGAGCAGCAGTGTGATTGGACTGACAGCAGGTGTCTGCAATTAGAGCTCAATCTTGAGTGAGCGATACATGCTGACGTCAGATAGAGTCTAGAAATGAGTCTTTGCAGTAAGACAGCCAGTTTGGGATTATTTTTAAACCTGAAATGTGTCTATTTTGCACAATAAACACCAAAAAATGACTTCAAACAGTAGACAGTGCTATTTAAACAACCACAAAAAAGCAGTTTTAGGGGAAAGCTTCACAAATGGTTTGGTATTGGAGTTGTGTTTTTTTTGTTTATCTACAATTTGCCATATTTGTTGTTTGATTCAGATATTCATTTGTTGGTTGATCTTTCTGCTCATGTGTTTTTAGAGTTTGTGTTCTGACAAAAGTCTTTGGTGTGAACAGGAGTCTCATTTATAAAGCTTACTTACTCACAAAATGAGCCTTGAAAAGTACAGAGCAGTTTTTTACGTAAAAGTTGGGATTTATAAAAAACATCTTGAACGTGAAACATTCCGTATCTCCTGCACATTTTGGACGTTGTGTATGTGACAGACTTCACTTAAACACGGCTCAGAGGCAGGAGACACGTGAGAGGAGAGGACGAGAGGACGGCATGTGTGAGGAACATTTGAAATGAGCAAATATGACTTTCATTTAAAAAAAAGAAAAAAAAAGCTATATTTTCAGTTTTTTTATATAGTTCTTTCAAAGCGTTCATAAAGCTTACGTGGGTGAAAGATGTGTGCTTTTGTGCACGTTCTTATAAAACGTTCAATAAACACAGTCTAACCCCCGTTTAGTGAGCACGCACGTCACACGCACAAGCCCACGTCCCACCGTCTTTTCCTCAAGTCGCTGCGTCTTCCCAAACCCCGGACCACAGCGCAGACACGTTCCTCACACATGCATGTGGCTGCAGGCTTTACAAAAGCGATATGACTTTTCCCTCTTTTATGTCTGTTTAACGATCTTTACAGCTGCACCAAAGCAGTGGTTCTGATAAAGTACCAACGTGTTTAAAATGACTGACAGTGTGTAAAAGTGTCTCAGAGAAGCAACGATCACTCTGGAATCCACTTCCCCTGAGCCTGTGTGATGTGTCCCGCTGCAGCGTGTCTCCTCTGCCAGCCTGTTCTCATGGATAAGTCTGTTCTCATGGATAAGCGTGTCAATACCACGCTATTGTAAACAGCGTGTCATATGAACGCTACTTCTATTTTGTGCGTGTGTATTTGACGCGTTTCTGTCCTAGTTCATTTCAATGGTGAATGTTAAGATGTGTTATTATTCATGAAGACTAACACAATCCTAATCCTAACCTTCACCAATTTCAAGCCTAACAGTGGATTTACACTAAGTGCAACTTGGATGCGAGTCACGCAGAACTTAGAAAGTGCTTAAAACCAATGCGTTGATTTACACCGTGCGCCGACATGTCCGACTGCGAGAGTTGCGCGAGTCTGCGGAAAGAATCCGCATGAAGTCTATTTTTCCCGGAGACCGCAGCGGTCTGGTGCGGCTTTCAATTCATTATACGAGCGTTCTCGCGGGAATCTACGTGACTCCACGTGGCTTTGGACGAAACCGGACCGCAGTTGACAGCATCTGGTGTAACAGGCACTTAGCAAGAAACCCGCACGTGTCCCGACTCGCACCCGCCTCGCAGTCTGTGTAAATCCAGCGTAAGAGCTAAACTAACTCATTTTTGTAACTTCAGACTTAAATTCAGCCATTAATCCCTTGAAAAACCTTGTGTTTGTCGTCAACCACTAGGCGTGTCCAGACTACGCTGGAAAAAACCAGCGTGTAGTTGTACGCCAAAACAGGCAGAGGGCGCCGTCGTGACACGCAATTTGTCATGGCGTAATATTTTAAGCAATCCATGAGAACACGTTGCCTCTGCTCCTCCTCTGTCAGTCAAACTCACTCATTATCAGCTCATGTTTATTTTAAATCGCTCATTTGCGTATCTGTTTATGGTGAGACGGAAGTGTGAAGGGGGCGTGGCCTGAGGCGGGATCCTGGGAAAAGGGCGCTTACGGAAGGTTTTATAAATCTGGATCATTTTTCACTCAGGACAAATCTCTGTTTTTCTCGTAGTAGCTTTTCCAAGTAGATCTTTACGCACTCTTTTATAAATGAGACCCCTGGACTGTAGTGTTGGACGTGTGAATGAAGCTGATCTGAGAAAGTGTCTGAAAACTGCGAATGAATGAAAATGTGGCAAATATTCTGACCACCACCGCTATTGTTCAGATAAAAGTTTAAATCAAAATAAACCAAGCTTCAAAGAGTGAGTCACAGCGGTTGAAAGAAACCTTTGAGAATGAAATGACTCTTCACTGGTGCAGATCATTACTTATCACTTTGAATGAGACTTTCACCATTTAAACCTCGATTATTTCATTTAGTAACCTCCTGACTGTTGAACTGAGAGTGAGGACTAAGGTCTTCTCAGACTATGAGTTAGCACATAGCAGGCTAGACCATCACTTGCCTTTACATTTATTTCAATCTCTACGTGCGTTTATGAACTAGTGCCACTGTTGACTTCCTACGCTTTTTTTAAGATCTATTAACAATCAGCTGACGTTTAGATTTGATTTGGAGGGAGTTTTACTGTAGGTGTTTTTTGGTGTGAAAAGTTCTGAAACCCATTGATGTAAGCCATCGAGAAAAAGAGGATTTTCAAAACGACCACAAACCTTCCAGGATTTCTTCAAAACGGTGTGTTGTTCATGATTCACTCGGTTTCTATTGGACTTCCTCATTCTGAGATCTGTGGCTCTGAGGTCTGGATGTCGCAACAAACACAAACTGTCTGTTGCATTAGAGAAGTATGGGGGTTAAAAACGGTTTGAATAGACTCACATTATACCATAAATAGCTGTTGGTCTGTGTAGAAACTGTAACTTAAGAGTCAACAATCCCATGAGCCTGCTTTAGAAACGAAAGCAGTTTTGTGGAGGAAATTGTGGCTCAGAGAAGGATTGCGTGTTGTGGACCAGACTTCCTGTTTTGGTTTTGTTGTGGGCCTGCCAGAATCCCCTGTGGACGGACGAGAGCCTCCAGGAAAGCATTTGAATAAACTGCTTCAGCGGGACCTTCTCATTCCATCCATTTGCTTTAAAAAATGTATCAGTAGTCAAAATCACAAACTAGAGATCAGGTTTCAACCAGATAATCACTGCGGCGAGTTCATTATGTATGGATTTCTAAAAGTGTGTTTTTGGCACAATGAGTAAATGAGTTAACCTAAACAAAGTAAACAATTTGATAAAAATACAGTGAATGCCAGGCTGAATGTTTTCTGTAAAGAGCTAGTTCAGTTTGTAGAGTCACTTTAACATTACGCACAGATTAGCATTAGCTTGACGACACAAACAGCACATTTACATACATTTTAATGGGAGACAACAGACGAGCTAAATGTTTAGTAAAGTCTTAGATACTATCATGTTGACTGTGTTTTTCTGAAAATGTGATCTGACCTGTTCTATTCAGATGAAGGAGTTTTCTATAGTCTAGTTTTCTAGAAGAAAAAGTAAAGAGATTTACCATTTATGTTTTAACCAAACTTTTACATTTATTTCAAGAGAATGGACATACATTTTTTATTCTGAAAACTTAAGATTCTTCTGATCCACAAGAGGTTTCTGTCCTCACCGGCCTCACTGGTTGTTGTCATTTGTACGTGTGGATTTCGAGGACATCATGTTTTGGTCGACCATGTCCAAAGTGTTCAGGGCTTCCACACACAAGTGTCATTGCCATCTCATTGGTGAGCAGATCTTCATAGTTGATCATGGCCAGGAGTCTTCGGGTTTGCTTGGCAAGCTTCAGAATACCCAGCCAGTCATTCTTGAATCTAGAATAAAGCAGTCAGTCTGTCTTTTAGTGTTCCAGATGGAGCCAGCTGACCTGATATGTCAGGTCAGCTGGCTCAACAACACGATAAAGGCGTCTCCGACATGTTACAGATGTAGGTCAGTTTCTGAGGAACCTCTCGTCCCTCTGCAAGTCCTCCTCTGGCAGAACTCCCCTTCCAAGAGTAACTTTCACACCCAGATATGGAACACTCTCATTCACTGCTCCCATCCTCAGAGTTTGGCTCAGGAGACACCAGGCTGGGCATTGGTTGAGGGTTGGCCCACAATCTCCCTTGCTGATAAAGAAAACACTGCACTTGAGTAGGTTTTAGTCCCATTTCGTTAAATTTTCCCGGACAAAGTTTTCCCATGAATCGCTCACGAGCGTGTCATCGGCAAAGGCCAAGGCTGTAACCCAGTCATTTTGAAGCTTTGCTCCTGTTTTCACCCCTTCAGGGACATGCAGGTGTTATGGAAACATCTGCAGGGCTCATGGCTCAGTGTGTGAGAAACTATGAAAAGCTCTTGTCAAATCTACCAGCACCACAGAGAGCTGTCCTGCTTTCTTTTTTTTCTTCTTTTTTTTTTCAGGAGTCCATCACTGTCCCATTCTCTGATGCTCCTGGATCATCAACCATCTGGGCCAGAACTGCTGATGACACCTGTCTTCTTCAGGGTCAGAGTGATATTGGAGACTTAAACAGTCCTCCCAACAACTGAACCTGTCCTCGGCTCCCCACAAGCTTTTCTAGAAGCTCAATTAATTTAATTTAGCAACAAACTTTCTTTGCTAATGTGAAAGTTTTTGAAGTCTCACATAACTACTAGCTTCTTTGAGGGCTTCCTTTCTCCCCTTGTGCAAAGGTTTATATCTTAACACACAGAATCTCCTCTAAGCTGGCAAACCTTTTTAGTTTCCACAATTGTTTCTCTACTGAAAGAAATTCTCTCCAGACCACAAGCCTTAAGGAGTGTGGGGGTTATCGAGGGTGGGCTCTCAGTGGCTTTTGGTTTAGTTCCCAACTAAGCCTTTCCCTGTCGGATAGTAGTGAGTTGGCTTCCACTTTCCGCGTCTAAATTCTTGCCTTTACACGGAGCTCCAGGTGTGCCCATTCAGTCTGTGTTGTATCAGGCACATCTTTGTATCAAAGCTTCTCCAGCAGCGACAGCATCCATGTTCACTGATCTGGCACCACTTACAGCCTGGTTTGCCCACATCTGGTCACGTGACTGTTTATTGAGGCAATAGTCTCGACACTGCTTTGTGTCTCAGGCGGCAGTAATGCAATAAAAGGCATTTCTTCTTTTTTTTCCCAGTTCTTGATCAGAATCTTATCGCCAAGCTCCCACCTGTCGAGTTCAGCAGATTGTTAGAGAGCAACAAGTGACAAAAAGTCCAAAACAAGCAATCTCAGACCTTGAATTGATTATTTTTTTTTAACCGTGTGCTAGTTTTAATGGTTTTGATTTGAGACGCTTTTTTTCTACCGTGAAAGTGCCGCTCTGAATATGTAGATACATGCATTTCCTATTGTGTCCACAGTTTTGGGGCTGTTTGGTGTTGTGAGGTCCAGATAATGCTCTGTCCAGAGAGAAGCTGAGTGAGAAGTTAAGGACTTGTGTTTACAGCGACAGTGTCCCTCTCCCCTCACAGGAATGTAAACATGTTATCAGCAAAACGGGACAGGAACTGTGTGTGGGGAGGTGTGAAGGGAGAGAGGGAGAGAGAGAGGCAGAGAGAGGAGAGAAAGAGAGAGGAGTGAAGAGAGGGAAAGGAGAGAAGAAGAGAGGAGAGAGAGAGGAGTGATGAGAGGGGGAGACGGAGAGAAGAGTGAAGAGAGGGAAAGGAGAGAAGAAGAGAGGAAAGAAAGAGAGAGGAGTGATGAGAGGATGAGGGGGGGGAGAGAGGAGTGAAGAGAGGGAAAGGAGAGAGACAGGAGAGAAGAGCGGGAGAGAAGGAGAGGAGTAAAGAGAGAAAGAGAGGGGAAAAGAGGTGTGGGAGTTTGGGATTGAAAGAGAAGAGTCTCGATCACCCCTTCAGGGACATGCAGGTGTGATCGAGACACCTGCAGGGCTCATGGCTCAGTGTGTGAGAAACTATGAAAAGCTCTTGTCAAATCTACCAGCACCACAGAGAGCTGTCCTGCTTTCTTTTCTTCTTTTTTTTTTTTTTAGGAGTCCATCACTGTCACATTCTCTGATGCTCCTGGATCATCAACCATCTGGGCCAGAACTGCTGATGACACCTGTCTTCTTCAGGGTCAGAGTGATATTGGAGACTTAAACAGTCCTCCCAACAACTGAACCTGTCCTCGGCTCCCCACAAGCTTTTCTAGAAGCTCAATTAATTTATTTTGGCAACAAACTTTCTTTGCTAATGTCAAAGTTTTTGAAGTCTCACATAACTACTAGCTTCTTTGAGGGCTTCCTTACTCCCCTTGTGCAAAGGTTTATATCTTAACACACTGAATCTCCTCTAAGCTGGCAAACCTTTTTAGTTTCCACAATTGTTTCTCTACTGAAAGAAATTCTCTCCGGACCACAAACCTTAAGGAGTGTGGGGGTTATCGAGGGTGGGCTCTCAGTGGCTTTTGGTTTAGTTCCCATCTAAGCCTTTCCCTGTCGGATAGTAGTGAGTTGGCTTCCACTTTCCTCGTCTGAATGCTTGCCTTTACACGGAGCTCCAGGTGTGCCCATTCAGTCTGTGTTGTATCAGGCACATCTTTGTATCAAAGCTTCTCCAGCAGCGACAGCATCCATGTTCACTGATCTGGCACCACTTACAGCCTGGTTTGCCCACATCTGGTCACGTGACTGTTTATTGAGGCAATAGTCTCGACACTGCTTTGTGTCTCAGGCGGCAGTAATGCAATAAAAGGCATTTCTTCTTTTTTTTCCAGTTCTTGATCAGAATCTTATCGCCAAGCTCCCACCTGTCGAGTTCAGCAGATTGTTAGAGAGCAGCGAGTGACAAAAAAGTCCAAAACAAGCAATCTCAGACCTTGAATTGATTATTTTTTTTAACCGTGTGCTAGTTTTAATGTTTTTTATTTGAGACACTTTTTTTCTACCGTGAAAGTGCCGCTCTGAATATGTAGATACATGCATTTCCTATTGTGTCCACAGTTTTGGGGCTGTTTGGTGTTTGGTGTTGTGAGGTCCAGATAATGCTCTGTCCAGAGAGAAGCTGAGTGAGAAGTGAAGGACTTGTGTTTACAGCGACAGTGTCCCTCTCCCCTCACAGGAATGTAAACATGTTATCAGCAAAACGGGACAGGAACTGTGTGTGGGGAGGGGGAGGGAGAGGGAGAGAAAGAAAGAGAGACAGAGAGAGGAGAGAAAGAGAGGAGTGAGGAGAGAAAGAGAGGAGTGAGGAGTGAAAGAGAGAGGAACAGAGAGAGGAGTGGGGAGAGAAAGAGACATACATAGAGAAGAGTGAAGAGAGGGAAAGGAGAGAAGAAGAGGAGAGAAAGGAGTGAAGAGAGGAAAAGAGGAGAGGGAGAGAGAGGAAGAGAGGGAGAGAGGAGAGAAAGACGGAGAGAAGAGAGAAAGAGAGGGAAAGAGAAAGAGAGACAGAGAGGAGTGAAGAGAGAAAGAGGGAGAGAGGAGTGAGGAGAAAGAGAGGAGTGAAAGAGGGACGGAGAGAGGAGTGAGAGAAAGACAGAAGAGTGAAGAGAGGGAAAGGAGAGAAGAAGAGAGAAGAGAAAGAGAGAGGAGTGATGAGAGGGGAGAGGAGTGAGGAGAGGGAGTGAGTAGAGAGAGAGGGAGTGAGTAGAGAGAGAGGGAGTGAGTAGAGAGAGAGGAGTGAGTAGAGGGAAAGAGGAGATAAAGAGAGAGCAGTGAAGAGACAAGGAGAGGGGAGTGAAGAGGGAAAGAGGAGAGAAAGAGGGAGAGAAGAGAAGAGTGAAGAGAGAAAGGAAGAGAGGAGTGAGGAGAGAAAGACAGAGAAAGAGGGGAGAGGAGTGAAGAGAGGGAAAGGAGAGAAAGAGAGGAGAGGGAGTAGTGAAGAGAGGAGTGAAGGGAGGGAGAAAAGGAGAGGAGTAAAGAGAGAGAGGGAAAAAGAGGTGTGGGAGTTTGAGAGAGAAGGAGAAAGGAGGGAGAAAAGGATAAAGAGAAGGAGGTGAGAGCATAAAAGAAAAGAGTGAGAGCTATAAAGAGCAATAGAAGAGTGAGAGGGAGAGAGATGTGTGAAAGCATGAGAGAGAAAGAGGAGAGGCAGAGAGAAAGAGAAAAGAGAGTGAGAGCTAAAGAGAGTGAGAGAGAAAGGGCATTTGGGCGGCTTTAAGGTTAGTGGAGATGCCTTCTCAGACAAAACAAGTCCCACATTACTCTTGACGGTCAGATCAAGTTTGTGTGCAGCCCATCACGAGGAGGAGGATGTGGATGAGAACAGGCTGAAGATGGAGAGAATCCTGGCCAACGTGGAGACAGAAGGACAGAAGACATCCCAGAGGCTCTGTCCAGATATTTGTTCAAGTTGTAATTGTTTAGTAAGAGTTGTGTAATTGTACAGGTTAGAAGTTATTGCATAAAAACTGCAGTATTGTTTGTCAAAGAATTTGACAAAGAAAGGCTTTAATGCCGTTGCTCTGTTTTAATCTGTAAAGTTTAAAATAAATATTATGTCATGTTTAAGTTGTTTTTTTTTTCTTTAATGTTAAACAAACACAAAAATATGTGAGAGTTTTGCTTTACAGCCAAAGCTCACAAAACAACAGGACACATAATAACATATGGGATGTTACTGTTTATGTGCACATGGAAGTGTGACGCCGGGCTCACACTGACCTAGTCCAGATCCAGATCCAGATCCGTCTGGCTCCGGTGGTCACTCACACTGACCTAGTCCAGATCCAGATCCAGATCCGTCTGGCTCCGGTGGTCACTCACACTGAGACCAGAATGTGCACGTGTATGTACAGACTCTGCTAACCTCACAAGTTCTCAGGGGTTTACGTGATCACTGACACGCGTATGTCAACAAAGAACACTCGTGCCCAGTTTTGAGCTTATTTCACGTCACTTCATTTTCTGTTTGAGTTTTCGCTGCACAATGGATAAGTACAGGATGTTTGTTTCCATCCTCTGTGTTATATAAGTGTGTATACTGTATGTCGAGCATTTTAATGTATTTGTTGGAGTAGTAGTAACGTAATTTTTAAATTTTATTTTGAAAACCACCGGATTCTCTTCACCCGCGCTCGCTTAGTTTCCCGTTTGTCGTGTCTTGTTTTCACAACTTCATCAAAAAGGGCTCCGGAGCGCTCCGGCAGTCCGGATAAAGTTCCTTTAAACAGAAACATTCCGGACGACCGGAGCAGAGCCACGCAGCTCACCGGACCGGACGGATCGCTGGGTGAGAGCCTCTCATTACTTTTAAAGAAACGGAAAGTCTCCGTACGCCGGACCTGAGTACGGACTGGAGCAGTGTGAGCCCAGCGTGAGTGTGCACATACTGTATGAGCTGATTAACTTTATGTTCAGTGATGCTTTTCCTGAATAAAACAATGAAACAGTGAAACATGCACAACCACACAGCTTCTATACGACATGTCAGCCACAAAACACTATCTTAATACCTTGTGGTTAAAGTTGGGGTAGCTGATGTTTGTTGTTGTTGTAAACAAGTAAACATTGTGCTTCCCAATGAAAAGTCTATGAAATGCAGGACATGGTGAAAAAATGAGACCCCTGAGTACCTTCTGAACTGAATAATGAAGATGTTTAGTTTTAAACAGGAACCAATGATTGGCTGAGCTTGGGTGGTCCTCTCCAGTTTTTTTATTTATTTATTTATTTGAAAGGGACAATGCATATTAATTACACCAGTACACAAAATACACGTGTAAATGCGCCGAACTTAGCGTACAGTTAGTTTACATTCGTAGTCCCTTTACATTTAGGACAAGACAACACAACAAGACAACAACTCATAAAGGCCACACTCACTGGTGCAAATGTGGTTAAGATGCATTACGTAATTTTAAAGTGCTGTAGTTTTAAATCTATTAAATAAGTTAAGTTAGTTTAAGAGCAGTTCGTATCCACATGTTGGTCCTCTGCTGCTGTACAGAGATGACCAAGACACTGGGGTTTGTAGAGTGCCCTCTAGTCCTAAAGCATTCATACATATTTACATTGAACAGACACAGGAGATTGCAGTAGAGATTGCAGAGTAATACATATTGAATACATGTTGATATTAATCATGTGTGGAAGGATTTATAAAAGGAAGTTGTCAGATTTAAAACCTAAATTGTGTTTGCAGTGCCAAAATCAACTACCCCACCTTTAAATTAAAGTTATCCGCAGACAGTCTCCTCTAAACATAAAAATTGAAGGAGACAGTCTGAGGAGGTTTGATTTTAAATCCAAACTAGCAAAAACAAACCACTTTCTGATATATACACTACTCACAAAAAGTTAGGGATATTTGACTTTCAGGTGAAATTTATGGAAAATGCAAACAGTTCAGGCTATGGTGACATCATATCATGAAAGTAACACATTTAAGTAGAAGGATGCACTGGTGATTTACTCATTTCAAAACTTTTATTGAAACAAAAGGTAACAACAATGGTAGTTACACCACAACAAAAAATTTACATGTCTCAATATCTGGTCATGTGCCCTTGAGCATCAATTACAGCTTGACCACGACGTCTCATGCTGTTCACAAGACAACTTATTGTCTGCTGAGGCATGGCATTCCACTCTTCTTGAAGGACGGCCCCCAGGTCACTGAGGGTGTGGGGTGCAGAGTTTTGAGCCTCTACACGGTGACTCAGCTGATCCCACGGGTTTTTAATGGGATTCAGGTCTGGAGAAAGTGCAGGCCATTCCATTTGAGGTACACCAGTCTCCAACAGCCGTTCCCTGATGATGCGACCTCGATGAGCAGGAGCATTGTCGTCCATGAAGATGAAGTTAGGCCTGTGTTGTTCATGTAGCGGCACAATCACTGGGTTAATGATGTTATTCAGGTAGTATGGGCTTGTCACAAAGTGTAGGGCAGTTCTGTACCAACTGGACACCCCTGCCCACACTGTAACGCCACCACCACCAAAAGCTCGCCTGGTGACAACAGTGGCTGATGCATAGCGCTCTCCCTGACGTCTCCAACATCGTTTTTGACCATCATTTCTGCTCAGCGTGACTCAACTCTCATCAGAGAACAGCACTGAGGCCCACTGGTCCCTCGTCCAGTGTAAATGCTCCCTGGCCCATGCAAGACGATGATGCCTGTACCTGTGGTGTGGTCAGGTACCGTGCAGGTCGTCTAGCACGCAGACCACACTGATGTAAACGGTTTTGAATGGTCTGACGTGACACTTGGGTGCCTCTCACCTCTCCTAAACGTGCCTGGAGTTGAGTGGTATTCATCATCCGGTTTCTCAGGGCAGTTTTCACAATGTAGCGGTCATCAACACGGGATGTGGCCAAAGAACGTCCACTTCTACACCTTTCTGTGGCTCTTCCAGTCTCTCGATATCTCTGTTGAACCTGCTGATGACACTCTGACACTCCAAGCTCAGTGGCCACGTCCGTCTGAGAACGTCCAGTTTGAAGCATCGCAATGGCCAGCGACTGTTGACCCATTGTTAGGTGTCGTCTTGGTCTCAAGATGTCAAAATGTGAACAGCATGATGAGGACGACTGTTTAAACACCAGCTCTACTTGAACCAGGACATTTATTGGTCAATTCAAGGATCACAGACCTTCTGTGATTTTCGTTGTTAAACTCCTTGTTAGAGAACAGCAACTTGTGCAAAATCACTGAAACTTTTTAACAGTTGGATATGTGCATTCAAAAGCTTAGAGAAGGCCACATTAAGTTGACCTGTAGACGTTTGAATACATTTTAGGCTCGTCGTGAAATTTAACCCAAAAGGTGAATATCCCTAACTTTTTGTGAGTAGTGTATGTTTTCATTTTTGAAAAACGAAAAATGGTTTGTTTCCCATTTCAAAATGAAAACCAAATATCCAGCAGGCACACGGACCCTCCGTGATACATTTAAACTCTCTAAGATCCAAAGTTACAGTTCTGCTCCAGGTCATTCCGGTCTTTGTCTCCAAACGTCTGTTTTTGATAAGTTTCAGTAGCTTGGAAAAATACAAACACTATTCTGCACCAGCAGTTGTAAAAAATAAAATACAAGAATCACTTAATATTCACTTGGACTTGTAGGGAAGTGACCTGGGACTTGACTTAGATTTGTAGGGAAGTGACTTGGACTAGTCTCTCTTTGACCTGGGACTTGACTTGGACCCGTCTTTCTTTGAATCTAGTCTTGGACTTGTGTCTTTTTGACTTGGAAATTGACTTGGGCTTGAGTCCAAATACTTACTTTAGACTTGTAAAACAGTGACTTGGCCCTTCCTCTGTTTATTTACTGAGTTGGATTAGACTGCTTTTTAAATTTCTCGATGGGGTTTGAGTAACTGAAAAACTGACAGCAGGACCAGAAACAGCACAGGCCTGTCAGTGTGAGTGACAGATACAGGCTAAAGTTAGAACAAGGGCCAGTGAGTGTAGGTTATTCTTAGATCAGTGAACAAAGTCGGAACAAAGAGTGGATGTAAACATAGACCTGATGTGATTTCAGCTGCTCAGAGAGAGAGAAAGAGAGCAAGGGAAAGAGAGGGAGAGAGTGAGAGAGACAGAGAGAGAGGGGATCAAGAGAGAGACAGAATGAGAGAGAGATACAGAGAGGGAGTGAGGGAGAGAGAGAGAGACAAAGTGGGAGGGGGAGAGGCAAAGAGAGTACAAGAGAAACAGGGAGAGAGAGAGATTGAGACACAAAGATACACAGAGAGGGGGAGAGCGAAAGAGAGAAAGAAGGAGAGAGAGACAAAGAAGGAGAGAGACAGAAACAGAGAGAGAAAGAGACAGAAAGACAAAGAGAGAGAGAGGCACTTAAAAGCACAGAGTTCAGTCACTGGGCCAAGCTCCTCTGGCAAGGAGGAGGTACTGTTGGAGGAGGAGGCACCTGTTGGAGGAGGAGGCACCTGTTGGAGAGGAGGCACCTGTTGGAGGAGGAGGCACCTGTTGGAGGAGGAGGCACCTGTTGGAGGAGGAGGCACCTGTTGGAGGAGGAGGTACCAGTCGGAGGAGGAGGTACCTGTTGGAGGAGGAGGTACCTGTTGGAGGAGGAGGTACCTGTTGGAGGAGGAGGTATTTGTTGACTCAGAATTCGCAGAGTCAGAATTTATCTGGGTTTCAAGATAAGAACCCAAACCTTCACGGCCTCCACAGTCCATGGCACGAATCAGAAAATACCATGTTGCAGACTCTGCTTAAGGAGACCTGAGTCTTTTGGACACCTTGTGTCCACTTGCAGCTCACTTAAGCTTAACTCTTTAGCTCCCGTCATAACGAACCCAACCGTAGCCTGCCAGTGACGGTAATTCTCGTCATAAGCTTTTTATTATTTGCGGCGATAGAGGGCTCTCTGATGCACGTGTCCCAATTCACCAGCACTAAAAAAACATGATGCAGTTTCATAGATTCATCACCGGAGGGCGGTATTGCATAAGAACAAGAGCGCAGAGGAAGTCACAGGACCGGAAAATGCACATGTTTATGGAGCACAGTCGGCTGTGTTTACGTGATCATCTGCTTATAAACGATCGGCTTTCTTTTCAAACGGATTACAGGTAACCCATCTTGGACTAAAAACATAGTTGAGTAAGTTTAGAGCAGATATTTGATCTTTAAAATGAAGAAAAGACGATCCTACTGGACTAGGACTCTGAGGAGAACGACATATGCAGCGAGTCTAGAAACTTCCTCTTCTGTGAGCGAGTGAAAAGTGTCAGAGTAAGTAAAACTACTGTATTTCTTCATGTTTGGAGGGTTAAATATAAACTATTCCCCCGTGAAAGAGACTGAATCTATAGAATCTGCATCAAAAAGCTGAAAACTGTTGTGCTGCCTCCTCGCCTGTAACACAGCTTTTGTTGGTTTAAAGATGAAAATTGCTCATTGCTGTAATCACGTGAAGCTCATATTTTTATCCTAAAAACAGTATTTAATTGTAGTGGCTCATATTCTTTCACCAAAATGTTGAACAGACAAAAATACCAATGACATGAAGTTTGATTTAGAAAAAGGGATTATCTCAGAGGTTTCCTGTACCTGCTCGACAGGTTCGGTGAGGGCCTGTCAGTTGCTGAGGATCAGGTCTTGACATCAATGGCATATACGGACGACCTGGTGCTTGTGAGTGACCGATGGGAGGGATGCAAAGATGCCTCGAAATTGTGGAGACATTTTGCCTCGGGGCTGAAGGCTAATACCTCAAAATGTTGCAGCTTTATGCTCTCTACAATGGGAAAACGGACCTGCCTCAACTTGAGAGACTCATGGAGTCTAATGGGTGAACCCATTAGATTACTTACTGAACAAGAGACGACCCCTTATCTTGGGGTGGAAATCAATCCTTGGTTGGGAGTGAAATCCCCAGACCTGAGGAGTTGACTCGGAGGGCTCTTGACAAAGGTCGGAAAAGCTAAGCTCAAGCCCTCACAGAGACTCCATAGGGTGAGGACCTATGTCCTCTCCAAAGTCCTGTGTAAGTGTGAATTTTCCGACCTTAAGGAGACGCAACTCAAGGAAGCGGACAAGCAGGTGAGGCAGGAAGTGAAAAAGTGGCTCCACCTGAAGCACACCTGCGATGGCGGGCTGCTTTATGCATCCCAGGCCAGCGACGAGACTCAAGAGACTTATTAAAATGATAAACTCTGAAGATGAAATTAAAAACCTTATGGCTAAGAGACTAGACCTCGAACTGGAAGTCAGGAGGCTGCATAAGTGCCACCTGGACAACTGGAGTTCGAGAGGTGGAAGGTCCACTCAATCCAGGGCAAAGGAGTGGAGGTCTTCCAAGGAGACAAAGTCTTAAACCATTGGCTCAGAGACCCTGCTGGAGCAGGACTAAATGAGAAGGAGTTCATCTATGCCCTCAAATTAAGAATCAATCTTACTGGACTGGAATTCCAGTCTAGGCACCTCGGCTGCCGGTTGTGTGGGTTCAAAAGTGAATCTCTCCCTCATGTAATAAGCTGCTGTCCGCAGCTTAAGCCTAATAGGACGGCGAATCACAACAGAATTACAAACTACTTACAAGCCCTTGCCAGGGAGAAGGTATGGGAAACCTGGAGCGAGTGGAGGATCGTTGCCAATGGAGGGACCTGGGTGCTGAACCTGGTCATCAAAAAGAACGACCTTTCGCTGATCCTGGATGTGGCGATCACCTATGAAACATCGATTGAAACCCTCAGAAGAGGGGGGGGGGGTCTGTCACTCTTTGCCAGAAGTGTGACAGCTCTATTCCCTATATGGACGGAGATACTCCCCTTAGGGAGGGCTCAGCCACTACAGGGATATTCCTTCTTCCACCTGTGCGCTCGCGCCCATCACGCTCTGGCGAGGCTGCTGCACAACAACAGGCTCATGGCCGGTTTGGTTTGTTTTTTCTCTTTTTAACATTTTTTCTAAGTTAACGTTATTTTTGTTTAGCCTGGTGGGACCGGTGGTCACGTTTTCGCTTTTCGTTTAACAGGCATAGTTTGGGGTTTTTGTTTTATAGGTTAGGGCTGGTGGCACCGGCTTCAACGGCCCTGTACAGGGTTGGCCCGGTGCCCCAGCCTTTTGTTCTTTTTTGCCGGCCCACCAGTCCGGTTTATTTTGTTACTTTTAGTACTTTTTTGGGCACATTTTTTTTTAGGAGTTTTATTTTCTTTTTTCTGATATAATTAAAAAACATTGAAATAAATACAAAAGAAGAAGAAATTAAAGAAAAAAGGAATTCTAAATAAAAATATTTCTTGAAATCCTAATTTTGTGTCTTGTGTCCTTTAAAATATGTTTGTCTCTTAATTGGGTCATAACACTCTTGTATAATTAAACATCGTTGGAGGGTCATGGTGGGGCCTGGGGTCGGGCAGTCAGGACTGTTTCGTCCCAACATTTACATGTGGGACAGACCTGACCTGCCTGTGCCTGGTGGCTAGGCGCCGCATCTTAGTAAAGTCTCTTAGTAAAGAGTAAGTACGTAAAAAAGTTTTAGTTTTTATGACAAACAATAACTTTCACAGGACATGAAAGTGATGAATTGACACGTTAAACACATTATAGACACAAAGATTTATTTACACAACATAACATTTGTAAGAACTTGCCCTGGGGATGTCTTGGTAATGCTAGTCCGGTTCGGAGGGACGATCATCAAGTTTTGGAGAACGGGAAAGTTTAGGAAAAGGGTTGGGTAAAGGCTAAGATTTAAAACATATCCATCTAGGCCTGGTTAGCAACAGTCATAATGTCATTACCATGGTAACCAGCTCAATTCTGTCCCTCTGGTGCATACCGTCTTGTACGGTACACGGCGACAATAAACATCCTTGCATCTGGGCCGTGAGAGATTATGGTACAGGGGACTCCTGGTACAGGTCTGCAGCCAGATGCCTCTCACTTAAGGTAATGTTTTCTAATAAGGTTCCACTGAGGTTGTGTCGATGCCAGTGGCCAAAACTGCTTATAGCCTCACAGACAGAAGTCCTGCATAATAGGCCCATCATCTTTTTTCATGGATGATTTCAGTTTTTTGACATACAGCCTGTATTCATGCAATGTTTTTTTTTTCAATAAGGGCCTGCAATCTCGCCATAACTACTTTTTTTTTCTCTTTCTTCAATGCATCATAAGACAAAATCTACTAAACTAAAGCTTCCAAATGATGCAACAACAAAGCATAAACACTTCGCAGGAAATAAGCTTTTACAATTACACATGCACAGATCAAGATAAAAACAATCAATATGATGTAGGTCTTAAATGATTAATCTGTTTGCTAACCCTGGTCAGACCTGTAGAGCATTCAAAAGTTGAAGGGAGAAGTGGAAGGGTCAGATTAAGGTATACTTTATCACTCTCACACAAGGACGATTGCAAAGTCTGCCCAGCCGTTCTGTAGAATACTTTGCTCTTGAACTCTCCCACTCATTGTTCCACGTTTCCTGACTACGGAGCAATTACCGTCCAGAGCGTGCTGCGAAAACACTCTTCAGCCTGTTGTTTAATACACTATTATTCCATGGAAGAGAGCAGAGAGTGAATGACGGAAAAAAGGCAAGATAAAACAGGCCCATTTTCACAGACATTGCAACACCAAGCCCATAAATCCCATAATAATCAAATGAATCTGTTGCTTTGCTTCTGTTCTGTTTTTTTGGGTTGTGCTGGTGCAGTCGTGTTCTCACAGGTGATACTACCCCTCCCTCACTCACCCACCCATGACCTGCACATTCCAGTACAAGCTCAGGCACCGGCCCCTCTTCTGAATCTCCACAAAGTTACACCATTTTGAAGATCCTGGTGTGGAGTTTCTCTGGGCTTCCTGCATAAGCATAACAAGTCCTGTGTTGTGTGTTCCTATACTACTCATTGATCACCGATAATTTATCATTTGCTCAGCCGATACCGATCATGGCCGATACCGATCACATTGTTTTGTAGCTGCTTTTATATTTTATATTATAAGACCAGGTCAATTTACATTTATTATAGTAAATTACAAACATTTGTAGTCAATTAATCTTTTGCAATATCCAATCCTACACTATACTTATTATTCAAAATGTCTACACTCATTATTCAAATCAATAATTTGGTTGTGTATAGTGAGTGGAGTGGGCTGTGCAGTAGAGTAGTAGGCTGGTTTGAAATGTTTTTCTTTTTCTCTGTGTTTCTGATTTATTGTATTCTATGAACTTAATTTATTTCCACTGTGGATGGGCTTTTTAAATTTCGTTGTGCAGATGTACAATGACAATAAAGATATTCTATTCAACTCTAAACTGCTTCTCTGATCACTGTGTCGCTCCAGCTCCGCCCCCTTTCTCTCCCACTCACCACTACAGCTGCTGCTGCTGCGCTGACACGGAGGGACAGAGAAGTGTCTGTTTCTTTCTTACTTTGGCCTGAGTCATACATGAAATAAACCTAAATACCATTTTGCGGACACTATTTAACAACGTTTAATTGTGCAAAGCTCTCCGCTGGCCTGCGGTGTTCTCGAACGCGTGTGTAGGTCTAGATTTTTCCGCGATCAACTTATAAAGTGTTTAGAACTAATTATCTCCGCCAATATTGATCCCATCACTACAAAATAAAAACTGGGGCAGAGTTTAGACTGTTCTCTGTCAGAATATGCCCCACTAGTCTGTATGTGGACGAGACTTTTTACTACCGCTGCTCAAAGATACGTAACTTAAAAGAGAGCTCGTGCGTCCTGTAGCTGCAGTAGGAAACCATTTGGCACAGCCTGAGTGCGTCACTTCATTCATTCTTTAGATGGCCAAAACGTTTATTTTGCTTCATTTCAGACTACAGCGGGTGAGCACGCAGCTTAGTGCATGTTTAACAGAACGTGCTCTGCTACATGACGTTGTTTCACTTAATCTAAGAGCAGGCAGAGTGAAGCCAGGACGACATGAAGCAGTGGAAGCAGCGTAAAAACAAACAAACCAAGAGCGCGCATTCAAAATCAGTGATCGGTGCGTCTGATCGGTCCATTTTGCCGATCGGCGATGACGTGATTTGTGCCGTTATGGCCGATCGATCGGAGCATCTCTACTACTCATACTTCTCCTGTCAAACATCTGTAGAAGTGCGAATTATGACCTGCAAAATGATCAAGTTGTCTTTAGTCAAATGTTTGATTTAAATTTAAAAACATAAGCCTAGATAAATTCATCGTTTATGTTAACAAATAAATATATACACCTATCACTGTATTTGAAACTGTCAAACTTGTTTAAAGTCTTAATGTTCAATTTTTCACATCATCAGGGGAAACATTTCGGGACGCCCATAGGCCTGTTTCTTGGCTGGGGTCCCAGATTTAAAAAGAAGCTGAAACCTAAAACTACTTTTTTTGGTTGTTAAACTGTATAGTGTGTTTAAATTGCATTGTCTACAGTTCAGAGTCTCATTTTGGCATTTTTAGGGCAAACTAAGCACATTTGTAAGTTTCAGCTCAAAATAGTCACAAACTGGCTGTGTCTCTCATGTCATTTCTAGACTCTGTGACATCAGTGTGTATTTTCAACTCAGAATTGAACACTAATGGCCGACACCTGCTGTCAGTCCAATCCCACTGCTGCTCTCCTCTCTAAGCCCCGCCTTTGCCCTTTTCCCCAATACATTTCAATGAGTTTGCAGCTGTGTTTGAATTGTTTGTGGGTGGAGTTTAGGGGGTGAGCGTCACTTAAATGTGTTCAGATTTAATGAAGACATTCTCCTTTCTCCACACATTTACTATTGAACAATAACATTTGCAGATCATTGTTGTCCATGTTGTTTGCTGTAAATCTAAACAAAAATAAATCAAATCAAATAATGATAAGAAATTAAAGGCAAATGTTTGGTGTAACATTCTAACCCTCCTCTCAGTAGGAGTCTGTTTTTTAGGCTATGTAGTGCAGAGTGACAGGTGGTAAGTGTAAATGAGACTCAGGTTTACACTATGTCTTTAATAAATTTACATTTTTTTGCTTAGTTCACTGCATGGGCATCAGTACATTCTGCTAATAAACCTTTTTCACAGACAGAATAAAAAAGATTAGTGAGCATTCTGCCAGTCCACCTGAACAGCCTCAGCACTCCTCTGCCTCCTCACCTCTCTGATTAGACTGGAATGACTCGTGCTCAGACTTTGTTCTGGTCTGGTACAGAATGTTCAGGCACATTCCTGTGGAGTGGAGGTGACCGCAGCTTGGGAAGCCCTGTTTGATTGTAGACCACAGTTTACGCAGTCATAGTACTTTTTCAGATTGTTACTTGGTTTTAGGTCAAGAACATTACGTAAGAATGTGAAGAAGTGTTAAATCAAACACAACTGTGGTACTGTTGTAAATGCTGTCTTCCACAAAAGTAGCCTAAAAGTAGTCTACAATATCTGTCATCTTGTTTTTAACAATAGTGTGTACAAATCATGTTATGTTGTCTGAGTAGAGGGACTTTCAATCAACATCACTTTTCACCATACTACGCATGCGTTATGCAGAACGAGCCGCTCTGTCTGGTTACATGGGTTTGGATACATGGGTTTACAGTTGTTTGGATCAGGTCTGAACCGGTCTGACAGACGTCTGTCTCCTGAAGCTCGAGATTGTGGTTTTTTTCGCCGTTTTTGTGTGACTTAAAAGGGTTGTAAGATCAAATTTCATTCACAAATGTTAATTGAGCAGCAGAACTTTTGTTTTCTCACAGTGATAAAACTTTTGTAGTTATCTGACAACGGAGTGCGCGTGCATCGGCTGTGTTGAGAAACAAAAAATCCCTCAATAGATGAACCATTAACTGTCTAAGAAATGTTGTGAAAGATGTGACGTGTACAGCTTGAATATCCCAGTGTAATACAAGACTGCACTTTCAACTGCAGAGACGTCATTGTCTCATTTAAGCCCGATCTCACAAGAAAGTGTACATTTACCACGACATTACAGGACATGTGAAATACGTATGATTAGCACGAGTTTACGGCTGTTTTGCGTAGTTATGGTATTATATGCGTTGCAGTCCCAGTTCATTATATGGTGGTTGTTAACCTTCCTGTTGTCCTCATATTCTGTATACACCCGTGTCCTCTGGGTCAAAATGACCCGTCTTCACTAAATCCCCGATATAAGCAGTTTATTTGAATTTTAAACATCAAATTTTATTTTTTGTTTTTTTTCCTTTTCTATTTTTTTTTCTTCCCAATGAGCCAGATTTTCAGATTTTCTTTTTTCTTTTTATTGTGCCAGTGAACAATGTAAGAAAATATATAATCAAAATAAACAATATAACTAATTCAACTAATTAGCACATGTAAAGCAGTATACTAATGCACAGTTCTTGCAGATTTATTTTTACACCTACAGCACAGAGTATGTGTCCTCCTTTAGCAGGCAGAACTGACATCTCTTCCTCTTACTTGCCCAGCTGGAGCAGTGGTTAGGGTCAGTTGTATCTTCAGGTTGATCAGGAGTTCCTCTACTCTGTATAGCTTTGACAACTGTTGCAGAAGCTTCTGTGTGGGAACCATGCTTCTTTCAGGTGTCTTTCCTAGCTGCTTCAGGAACACCTTCCTCTTGTACTGATCATGAAGCCTCTAGGTTGGGTTGATCTTTCTAAATCACAAAGGCATTGTTGGAGGAAACATCAATGATGTTGTGGAAGATGACCAGGGACTAGCGGGCAGTCATTCTTCTTCAGCTGTATGTTCCAATCACCAGGTTGTCCACAACTCTTTTGTTACAGTTATAATCTAGGATGATGGATGGCTTTCTGTCCTCACTATTGCTAAAGCCACCGTCTGTGTGCAGTGTACTCAGAAGCACTACATTCTAGGGTGGTTTTGGACGTGAAGGCAAACTTAGATGAGAAGACCTCTCTCTCCTTTGTTGCAAGCTGTGCAGGTGGGAGCTCAGGCTTGTTCTTTCATATTCTGCCAACCATGGTGATCTTTCTTTTCAAGAATGCTCTCCGAGTTCATAAGAAGTGAAGAAATTGTCACATTGTGACCCCTCAGTCCCTCCATCACATCAAGCACAACTCACATCTGCTGGTTCTTCTCTGGGCATCCACTAGTGGGTTTCCTAGACTTGCGTCTTCCAAGTGTAGCTTGATTTGGCGTCACAAGTCAATTATGACATGATCCCATATTTTGATGACTTGCTGGGTATATACTGCCGGAAAGAACAATGACCTTTATGTCTGCTACTGATTGTTTACATTTGTTACTGATTGTTTACATTTGCTGTTGATTGATCTGAGCCAGAACTAAAATATTCTCACATTATATGGAGTAAAAACATAACTTTGTGCTATAATTTTCATTGAATTTCACTCTTGGGTCATTTTGACCCGAAGACGACCTTTGTATATTTTTTTTGTGCAGCATGCAGGAAAATGTGAATGAAGGAAACAATTCACTTTTTCTACAGTTTGGGTCAATCTAGGAAAAGTCATGAAATTTCAAGTAAAAAAATTATTGCGAAAGTGATTTTTTGGGAGGGTTTAACACAGCGGCGGGTCATTTTGACCCGAGGACAACAGGAGGGTTAAGACATGTTCTTATTTATGAACAATAACAAACTCTTGATCCTAATCTTAACCTGCCCCAAGCCCCTGATCTAAACTTACACATTTTAGTAACTTGATGCCTAAACGTACCCGTTTCACTTGAAGAAAATGCTTTCAACCAAAACTTGTGTTTTTAATGCTGTGAAATCTCGTGTCATTTTTACTCTTTTTCACATCCTGCGATAGCCACAGCGTAACATAAGTATGCAAAAAAAAAAAAATGCCTGAAAATCATGCCCAAAATACACTGTTTTTGTGTTGTGGTAAATGTACGCTTTCTAGTGAGACTGTGTTGCTCATTTGTAGGTAAGCCTATGCAAGCTCTAGTATGAACACAGACACACGCACAATCAAATGAACTCAGTCAACTGTCTGCTCTTTAGTTGTGTGTGCAAGATGAACGTGCCACATGTTGAGCCACAAAGACTAAATAAATGATCTATAGAGTAGAAAACTGTGAAAGTTTTAAAGACACAACCATTATCTACATGGTCATTATTCTGATTCTAAACACCTGGGCCACACCGAGCCATGGCAGGATCAGTTTGACTCAGACACAGGTGCAAATGATTAGGTTTGAGGTTTTTAACAACCGTAATAGTTTTGCCCGGCCTGAGACTGAGGGCTGCAGTTTGTCTTTTGTTGCCCTCACTACGAGTCTGGAGGGTTCTCTTGCCGAAGCTGTGGTAATTAACTCTTTAACTTATGTGGCAGCGATGGGGTTTACAGTTTGGTTTTGAATACATTTGTAAATTAAAGATGGAAAAAATAAATCAAATTAACTTTTGCATTAAATTAAACCAACAAAGCCACTTCTTGATTAAACAGAAGCATGATTCAAAAAAAAATAAAAAATAAAAAAACTGATTTGACTCCAGTGGAGGCACCAGAGTAGGAGCTCTTAATGAGCTCAATGATCAGTTTGTCTACCTTCCGCCTGAAATTTGAAAGCCTCAATATTCTCAGTGCAGCCTGGACCCTCAGTAAAACCTCTCTGCTTGGGGATGATTTTCACAGGCGTCATTTAACCTCTTAGTCAGTATGGTGGAAAATAGTTGTTAAATTACCAAGCTGACCGTGATTGGCCTCCATATTTTTTATTTCTTTCGCAGCATCCGGAGCCGTAGTTTTAAGAATGAGTGTTGTTGTGGTGGGCTTGACCCAAGAAGGTATATAGCCTGCAATCATCCAACTGTTAAATTAGACCACTCAAGCCCTCACCCTTCTTATCCAAGAGGGGGAGGTGGGGTCTTTTAATACCATCAGGGCCCGGACAGCTCTTCTTTGCCATCCATTTAAGGATGGAGGTGACCTCAAGACCGATAATTGGCAGAAGAAAGGGACTGTTGCTTGCGACCAGGAGGCCGCCAAATTAGCCCAGACCCTGGAATGTAATGTTGGATCCCCACAGATCCACGTAGAAGTCATGGATTGTTTTGGTAGGGATCCTGCAATTTGGGCTCTCGTCTCTGGAACATTTTTAACCAGGTTATCCTTCCAGAGTTGTTGAAGTGCCCAGTAATTGGAAGGCTTGGAGGACTTTTTATGGTAGTACTACCCACCCTCCAATTTTTTTTTTCTGTCCTCACCGACCAATCTGCTTTATACCAAACTTCTTTTGTACCATTTTGATAAATGCATTTTTTTTTTTTTTTTTTTTTGGCTTAATCGTGGAGGGATTTGAAAGCCTCAATATTCTCAGCGCAGCCTGGACCCTTAGTAAAACCTCTCTGCTTGGGGATGATTTTCACAGGCGTCATTTAACCTCTTAGTCAGTAAGGTGGAAAATAGTCAATAAATTACCAAGCTGACCGTGATTGGCCTCCATATTTTTTATTTCTTTCGCAGCATCCGGAGCCGTAGTTTTAAGAATGAGTGTTGTTGTGGTGGGCTTGACCCAAGAAGGTATATAGCCTGCAATCATCCAACTGTTAAATTAGACCACTCAAGCCCTCACCCTTCTTATCCAAGAGGAGGAGGTGGGGTCTTTTAATACCATCAGGGCCCGGACAGCTCTTCTTTGCCATCCATTTAAGGATGGAGGTGACCTCAAGACCGATAATTGGCAGAAGAAAGGGACTGTTGCTTGTGACCAGGAGGCCGCCAAATTAGCCCAGACCCTGGAATGTAATGTTGGATCCCCACAGATCCACGTAGAAGTCATGGATTGTTTTGGTAGGGATCCTGCAATTTGGGCTCTCTTTTGCTCTTATTTTTTTTTTTTTTTTTTTTTTTGGGAACATTTTTAATCAGGTTATCCTTTCAGAGTTGTTGGAGTGCCCAGTAATTGGAGGGCTTGGAGGACTTTTTATGGTAGTACTACCTTCCTCACATTCCCATTTTTTTATTCTGTCCGCACCGACCAATCTGCTTTATACCAAACTACTTTTGTACCATTTCGATAAATGCATTCGTTTTCTTGCAAATTTCTGCTTTGGAGGGAGTAAATTTCCATTGGAGGGCTTCTATAAGTTTTTCTTGGACTTGGAGGGCAACTCAGTTTCCGGAGGGAGAGAACTGAGTTTCTTTCTTACCATCTCTAAGATTCCTTTGCCCCTTTTGTAGGAGAGTCAACCCTCCTACATCTTTTGCCATTAACATATTTAATCCCACTGGTCACAATTGTGACCGAAAAAAAATTCTTAATTTCTAAGGGTCTGTCCCCACAAAGCCAAACTCAGGCGTTTCAGCACAAATATTTGTCCTAAACCACACATCGTCCACACGAAGCAGGAGTTTTCGAACACTGAAAACGAAGATTTTTGAAACCAGGTCTCAGGTGAAATAATTTCAAAACTCCGTCTCCGCAGTTACGCTGTATCCGAATTTTTTGTTTTTCCTGATGACATCATTTCCCCAGAGTCATGTCTCATCTGCAGAATGTACTGACCTTTTATATGATGTTCACTGTGAAAATCTGCGTCTCATTTCACCATGAACCACAGAAGACATGAAGAAAAACAAAAATAAATCCCTTACAATCTCTATTAAATCCATATTGAAATGTTGTCAAAATATTCCAAAGATTCTGAAGCATAAATCCACTTTCTGTGTCTCTTCTGTAGATCCATGTTGTTCATTCAGAATGTTTGCTAAGTATAAAAAAATGTTCTGCTAAGTTTATGTTTAAACTTTTTTCTTTTTAACTTTATGCGCAATGCCGCGTCTACTTCCTGTCTGTGCCAGTGTCACAGTTACAAACATTACACTGGCTTCAAGCTGGTTTTACTGATTCATTTGGACGGTCACAAATATTAAGGCAGCTCCATCTTTACGCAGATCGTTTTTAAAACTATCCTCGTCTTCGTGTGGACATGGTCTAAGGCAAAAAAAAAAGTTTCTGATTGATCTATCAATGTATTTCCAACAAATATTAAAACAAAAAAGGGTCTCAAAGAAATATGCGCAGTTTCACATGTTTAGTGTAAACTGTCACATGACTAGAGCTGTTTACTTCCTGTTTACGCCCAGAGAAGAAGACGGCAGCAAGAACGCTCCCAAAGAAAAAGTTAGTAAAGTATTTTAACATAAAGAGAGAACATTGATTTTTGGTACACATCATGTTTAAGGTGTCTAGTATTGATGTATTATTTTACAATTACTCAACTTTATTTAATGTGGTCACAGAACTCACTAACATCTCATCGGCAACAATAGTGACCGGTGGGAACATCCATAGTATGTACATGCTAACACACTCAGGCCAACTTTTCGATCTTATTTTCTGCTGCTATCAGGGCCAAGAGCAGAAACTTTCTCTCTCCCTTTTGATTTTCAAAACGTGCAGACTTTCACTTTAAGCCAATTCATTATTAAGTTTGTTATTGGTTTGTATTTTTCCGTTTTAATGGCTGCCCTTCTATCGAGGGAATCAGGGTCTTTCAAAGGTTATCCCTACATCGATAATGTGGCATGTGTTCTCTTTTCTTATGATTAGATCAGGGACCAGGGTTCTCGATCTGCAGCTTATGTGTTTCTCTGAACAACAGTAACCAACTTTTCTCTTTGGCAACTGGCAACAGTTGCTGGCAAATTTTATTGTGGTTGTGCATTCTGTTCGCTCTGAGTGAGGGGCAACGGCTTATGACATGCGGCAGTGTTTCCGATTGGAACCCGCACAGTCTACTTCGATTGGAACCCGCACAGTCTACACACCGAAGGAGGTCTTTTGCCCAGATTCCCCAGTTTTGCCTTGTTTGATCTTAGTCTGAGGGTTGTGAAGAACTTGGCCTCCCCAAGTCCCCATCTCTTTGGATCTCTCAGCCATTTATTTTAAATCTTGTCATTTTTAACAGGGCTACTTCTTTGCCCTGGACCAAATTGTTGCACCATTTATTGTGCTCTTTAGGTTTGAGGGTTTTGACTCAAAAAGCTTCAGGTCCAATTTGTCCAGGTTTTATGGGGCTTCATACCCCATCAGCCTTTTGTGAAGCTTTCTTATTTTTGCTTCAAGGCCTGTTCTCTGCTATTTTGTTAGTTATTGGATCAGATGTGTTAAGCATCTTGGTGTATCTCCAAATCTGGGAGGCTGCAACCTGGTTTCCAGAGTGCCCCACAGCCATGGGATGAGTAGATTAACCCATCGGAGGTGAAATGTTCCAAATGTAGTATCTCTTTTATTGCTTTTCTGACTATCTTGTCAGCCTCCTTTATGAGAGTCACAGGTGTCCCGGAGTGGTCGCTTTTGTACTGGAGTCTGGGCAGGACTTAGTTTCTCATAAGCTCAACTTTTTGGGAGGGTTTCAGTCCCACCCTTTTCACTTTTGCTACCATCTCTCTGAGAGGTTCTATTAAAAATGCCAGGGCGAATCTTTTCCAAGGGTGGATTTCTGAGGTAAGACACCGTCATTTGATGGGTTTACCGAGCAATGTCCAGGCTTTGCAATCATTGAGGGTGGACGTTCTCTTTTTGGCATCAATGAAAGGACTTAGAGCTAACCCAGAGAAGTGCTCTGGTTTTGATTCCATATAGAATACTTGTAGTATTGCCAGGTTTCGCTCCATTCCTTCCAAAGACGTGGTCTACTAGAGCGCACAGCAGCAGACGCGGCTCGTGCAACACTATTGTCGATAAACATGTCGTGGTATGTGTGAAAACGGACGAAAGATGTGACAAGTGCGAGTGGACACCGGAGCAAAGCAGCACAAACCGGCCGCGGGGAGAGAGAGTGCTGGGCGAGGGTGCATGAACTCACCTCTGCATCTGACGTCTCCTTCGCGTTGTTTTCACACTTTGTGTAGCGCCTATAACTGCCATTTATCCAGAAGGGATTCAGAACTTCAACAAATTCCTCGTATATTTAAAGGTCAAGTTTCCACTAACAACAATATGAAACTTCCTGTGCCCTTGAAAAATAAGACCATCTGTCAACACTGACACAACTCAGACTGCAAACGACAACTTGATCCAGGTTCAATGTTTTATGTGACTTGGGTTTGGATTTGTATGTGAAGAGTTAGAAACGTTTAACTAAACTGACACGTGGTTAAAAACAGAATGTAGAAATATTATAGACTTCTTTTCATGTTCAAAAATGACTATATAGGTGTAATATTTATTGTGTCCACATCTGCTCTGACAAAATGAGACAGGAAAAGCAATGACACTTTCCATAGCTGCACTGCTAAAAGAGTTCATTTTTTAATGTTGAGAAATAACAGACATGCACAGATCTTTGCAAAACATAAGCCTATTAGATTTTATTTAGCCTTTTACTTTATTTCTTTTCATCTGGAAAATTTCCCTCGTAAACACGCTTTGTCCCACTTAAACAGAGGCGATGTCCCTCTTTTGGCTGGTTTTCATCTCGTCACCATAACCTCCCTCCTTACAAGGGTTCTACGGATGAGCTTGTGAGACAGTGTCAAATGCTCTAGCAAGATCTTTAAAGGCAACAACAAGACTCTTTTTGTTGTTCTTTGCCTCTTTGATCAGTCCAAATAGAACTTTAAGGTTCTCCGAGACACCCGGACCCTCCACAAAGCCCTTCTGCCTCGGGTGGATAGGACAGGCCTCCACCATCCTTTTAGTTACAATATTGAAAAAAAAAAGTCTCAAAACTGTGGAAGAGAGGGTAATAGGCCTCCATTTCTGTATTTTCTTGGTCTTTGAGGGATCATTTTACTTAGGTATAAGTGTGGTTCTTTCACTCTTCATGCAGACACAGACAACCCTAACTTGGGAAATAAAGATCCACCGCACGTGAGTGGGGTATTGTTGGAATAGCCCCTATCCATTTCAAACTTCTTAGTGCATGTTTCACATGCAATTAGTCCTTCTCCCACATTTTTCTGGAAGGTTCGCACAAGTTGAAAGCCATGTCATGTGACCCAAATTTCTCACTACAGAACGTGGAGGACAATTGAAATGGCATAAGTTGACCTGCTTGAGAGACAGTAAGTGTTTTCACGGCTAATATGAGAGCTAGCTGTTGTAAGATCTCCTTTCCTTTAGCATGGAGTGCTGCCTGAAGCACAGGTTTGCAGGAATCGGGCATTAGATATTAGCATTTAGCATTTACAGTGTTCTTCAATCTAGCAGAAGGCTATGCTAATATATTAGCGATTAGCTTGTTTGAAAAAAAAACAAAAAACAAGCTTGTTCTCAAAGAAGTGTCTAATGTTATCTTAGCATTAGCTCTGACATGCTTTGAGCAAGCTACTTTTGTATTTTCTGTAACTAGCGTGTAGCAGTGCTATAGCTATACTAGCCCTCAGTTCGTTTGACGCTAGCAACTCTACACATGTTTGCAGGTCAATGGTTTGCAGCTGTATTTAGCTATTGGCTCGTTTGACTAGCACATGTGGCTAGGCTTTAGGCAAGGCCTTAGCATTTGGTAATATTTTTTGTTGTTTTATATCTTTGATAACTCTTTAAAATAACCACGTTTAAAAGAAGTTCTTTTCTTGAGCTTATTGGGGAAGTTTGTCAGATTATAGATAATGCAAAATTAACTACTACTATTAATTAACTACTCTATAATATATTTTTTAGAAACTATTAATTGGATATAATATTGATTCAATAAATTGATTTTAAAGCAGTATCATAATTTGTTTTGTTTGAAGTGATTTCAAATAAATGACTCAATAATTGTAACTGGTTAAAGCTGAGCTGAGGACCGTGTTTTTATTATGCAGACTAAACGGTCATTTCATAAGTACAAGTATGTGCATTTTGTTTTGACTGACACTATTTTGTCAAACTCCATGACATCCTCAAGTAAGGTTGCTTGAATAAGTATTTGGCAAAATAATATTTTTAAATCTAAATTCTAGTCAACTGTAAGGCTTGATTATGGTTGAAAAGTAATCATGATTTTTAAATCATAGATAAAGAGAGATAAAGAGAGAGTTAAAAGATAAAGTCACTCCCTTTCAGAACTGGGCTGTTGGAAATGTATTTGACTTGAAACTATCTGTGTAGACCTACTTTTTTCATTATAAGCAAAATATTACTTGCAAGCACACTTAATAATAATAATAAAAATAATAATAGAAAATTATTAACCTGCACAGCCCCAATTCTTTACAATTGTAAAAGAAAATATCACAAAATATAACCTACTACTAATAATAGAAAACAATCTAAACTCTACACATAATAATCATAGATCGTATTAACTCTATTGACTAGAGAGGAAGCACATCCTCCATTTTCTAGTTTTGTTCCACACGATTTAAATGCTTGGGTTTTTTTTTTCCTAGACATGTCCTGGAGCGAAGGCGGGACAAAGCCACTTTTTTTGTCAGGACCAAGACTGACAAGTTAAGATTAAATGTAGAATTTATAAACGCTGTTAAAGGTAAGTGCATTTACACAAACATGTTGTAAATATTCTTTTTGACCTATCGTGGCATATTTACTTCTGCACCATTTGAACAAGGGGATTTTCTATTGGAATATCGAGGGGAGCTATTCAAGAAGGAAGTGTATAAGTCAAGACAGAAAGCTTCAAGTGTTTATGTTTGAGTTTCAGTTTGATGGGAAAATGTGGTGGTATGTTTCCATTTTATTTTCATGTATTCAGTCTCACTACTACGTCAATTTCACTCTTTGCAGTGTGGAAGATGAGTCACTCGGAAAGCTCGTAAACGATGATCACATGAATCTGAACTGTAGGATTAAATGTTTGGCTGTGGATGGCAAGCCCCAGCTGTGTATGTTTGCCATAAAAGATATAACCCCTGCTGATGAAATAACCTATGACTCTGGCCCTAGTGACTGACACAAGGTGAATTATTTTGAAATATTTTTTCAAATGTCTTTGCAATAGTTTTCATTTTACTGCCTGTTATTCTTCAAACATGATTTCAAAATTGGTGTGGAGCTTCAAATGCTTAATCTCCTCAGGAGGAGAGTTACGAGAGCCAAAGCAGTGAAGCGAGGCATAACTCAGACATCTTTCTAGCTGACTAGGTAACTTGAACCAAATGAGTAGTCTTGATCTGAAATACCTGTCTTAAGATGCTGGTTTGGAAAATAGTAATAGTGGTGTTGGTAAGTATACAGTGTAGAATAAACCTGCTGATTGAGAAAATGTTTTCTGAAATTGGGTTACTAAAATCTAATAAAATAAGTTCAAATTGGTATTTATACATATTCATAGTATTAAAGTCATAACCAATTTTATTTTTATGGAAGGTTTATTAAAGTTCTGTTGGAATGTGGATTGAGATTCAAACTTACACAACTTTAAAGAAATACATTTTATTCAAGTGACACTTTGAAAACAGTCCAATACAACGAGGGCCTCGGATGTGATGAGGATTGTATACTTTTTATTAAACTGGTTTTCTGTATAATCATGGCACTGTTTTGTAGAGGAAGTTTTGTTAAAGCCCAACAAAAGTAATAGTTAATCCAAACTACAATATGTCCTCCAGATGGAGAAGGAACTGAGCCAGAAGAACACAGGCTTGACCTTAAAGCAAGCACACACTCCAGCATCTCTTTGATTCAGATTAGCAGGTTTGATGAGAAATAATAATTTGACTTTAAAGTGCTTGTTTATAAAACCTCTGTATGTGTGTAGACTATTGTGGTTTCTATGGATTGTAAGATTCACAAGACAGTTAGTTTGAATTAGACTTTTATATTGGGAAGGTGTATGTGTGTGTAGACTATAGACATAGGGATTCACTTAAGCACTAGACTCGTTACTGAAAACGGTTTTATATTATAAAATGTTTTGTCAAACATAAATCATGTTTTATTGATTTATTTTCTATCTTTTTTATGTGGAAAAAGTGGCAGGATGCCAACAGCCATTCAAATGAAAAGAAAACCTCTACTGCAAAGCAGGATTCAAGCATGTTTTCTCAAAAGGTAAATGTATTCAGAATAGTTTTTATAACAATATAAAATCCTACTGAGTAGTATTAACAATTGACTTTTATCTCCTCCCTCAGATGACAAGTGAAGTGAGCCAACACAAACCTCCAAGATTCTGCAGAATAAAACTAGCACAGATGATTCAGACAATTCTGAAACTGGCTTGTTAAGGTTGAAGTTTATAACAAACTGCAAAAGCATGATTAAAGGTGCATGGCGTAAGTTGCAAAGGTTTTGAACAAGGGCGCCATCTTTGGCGTTTTGTGGCACTGCACCCTCCCTACTATCAGCAGCTGAAGACGTATTTTACGGCTGAAAAGATTCTTTTGACACATCGTTATTTTCTGCTAAATGTTTTCTGACTTAAGAAGACAAAGGTTTTTGTATGAAAAAGTAGATGCTGGCTATTTTATGTTCTTTTTGACTGAATGATCAGTTTACAAACTCCAAAAGTTACACAAGAAAAGATTATTGAGAGTTTGAGGAAAAGCTTTGTTTTAGCGTGAGAGAAAATTGTAAACAAGCTTTTTACAGGCCTCATTTGTCATAAACTAAATGCTCAATGGCAATTTATTACTCTAATAAAACATAAACCTTACCAAGACAAAGAGCTAAGCGCTAAGCTACTAAATCTGTGTCTAAATGTGCGATGTACTTGGACAGGCCTGAGAGTCTTACCTTCTAATGAAAATAATCACCAGATGAGCGTCTTATTGATCTCCAGCACAATTCCTCTTTCTCAAAAACATGTCCAAGTGCTCCTCGGTCCTGCAGTCGGCTTCATGCCATGCCGTTACGGTGGGCTAGTTGTTTTGAATTCTTCCGTGTGTTACGGGGGTTCGGAAGCTAGATGGCAGTATTTACCAATGATTATTTATTTTATTTTTCATTAAACAGCCTTTACAACAGCCGTCCATTGTATAAAACCGAGAGCTTTTGCTAAATAAATAGAAATAATGACGATAATCCAGTGAAGGAGAACTAGCGCGGGAAAATGCGACCAGCGCCACTCACATTTATGAGCCTGTCTGCGCTTACAGAGGCAAACCCGGTAAGTTTACAAAACATCATGGCGCATATCCAGGCAAGTGCCAATGGACGGTAGTTTGATATATCGTAATATTGAACATTTTAACTTACGCAATGCACCTTTAAGAAAACAAGATTGTTCTTTTTCACTCGTCTTTCAGAGACATGATCTTCTCCTCACCAGCTTGTCAAGTTTCAATAAATGTTCTGTTTGTTTTGGACCTTTCTCATCCCTGAAGTGGATTGGTTATAAATGCAAAGGAACTTAAATTACAATATTTGTTAATAATACTGCAATTTATCAAATTTGGTACATAATTAATTTTTTTTATTCAACAGGTTGTTTAGAAGTTTGGCACAAATCTTGTTTCCCACAGACCTAATATTCATGTGAGATACAATATTTCCTTAAACAGCACAGCTGCATTTCTTTGCTTTTTAGAGACATGTTGCTAAATAGATGAAGATTCTGCAGAGTCTTTTTCTGATACTGACTGTACCAGATTCTGAACCACCAGATAAAGATAACAAAGACTCAGATGCTGCTTTATCAAAGGCTTCTCTCCTTAAGGGCCAAATCTTAAGTTCTGTCAAAAAGTTCTGTCACAAGCATGTTTTAGCACTCATCATGTTTTACTTCCTCCTACTCCCTTTCGAACATGTCATTTATTTTATTCATTTTTTATGACTGTATTTTTATTTAACTTATGTATGTTGTTTTTTTATGTTCAGTATCTTGCACATGTTAAAAATAAATAAATACATCGAGTGGGGAACAACCAACTTTATTTTATACTCGCTCCTTCCATGTCAGAGGCAAGTAGCCCGAGAAGTTGGGCTAATGGACATGGCAACTGTAGCCCTTATCAACCCATCAGTTGTCCAAGCTGATGGAGGGATTCAGGACCCGCCAGGCCCTGCATGTATGACATTGTGTGGGTTTTGCCTTGGTTTCAGGCTCCACCCATTCCCGCCTGCAATTCATTAGTCCATGTTGGGTAATATTTACTCCCAAACTGATTTTGGAGGTAGTTTTTGGGGAAGCAGATCCCAACTTTCCTCCATCGCAACCCAAGCCCCAAAGGAAGGACAAGGCCCCTCGGGGCACCCTGAGCAGACAACACAGCGAACTCGACAAGGACAGAGGTCAGGAACCTCTTTATCACAATAAGTTACAAAAACAAACTTGGTGCTTATTAAAGTCAAGTGTCCAGACTTTCTTATATATGAAAGCCTTCTGTGGGATTTTCTGATGAACAGCGATTTGATTTAGAGTAATCAGCCTCAGTTTCCTCTTGACTTACTCACCAGCATAAACAGCAAGTCAACACCTGAGTCTCTATGTACCCAAGGTGTGGCTGTTTTATGGCCGATTGGGAAAAAGTGCTTTTCCCAAGCACCGAGTTTACACATAATGACTCCGAACATAGTTTACACAAAATGACTCCTAACATAGTTTACACATAATGACTCCCACTCTGTCACCTGGCTGTTATGACGATAATCTGACTGCAGGTGAATCAGAGGAGGCTTTCAGGCTGGATATTTATAAGGATAACTGGTCAATGTCACTTTTCGCTCTACTGCACATGCTCCTTGCAGAAAGAGACGCTGTCCAGCTGCTTAGCTGGGGAAACTTATAAAACAACAAAACAGCTGTTTGGATCAGGCCTGAACCGGTCTGACAGACGTCTGTCTTCTGAAGCTTGAAACTGTGTTTTTCTTGTCATTTATGGGTCGTAGGGTCGAATTTCATTTACAAATGTTAAATTAGCAGCAGAACTCTCACAGAGATAAACTCTTATAATCAGCTGACACCAGCACTGGCTCGACTTGTTTCCACAGTTTGTGTCAAAGAGCGGCAGCTCTTCTGCAGACTGGGTGCGCGCATCGTTCGTGTTTATATCTAAAGACAATTTTCATTACAAGTTTTTCATTTTGTCATGTTTTCTTGTAGAGACTAAACTAACTATTGAGTGGCAGTTTTTACTGTTAAGAGCAGTTCACTTTTCTGCTCAATGTGTGGATGAAGATGATGAAGCTCTGCTGAAGTGTACTTTCTACAGACACAGATGTCCCATTGTGATCTACATTTGAAACTGTTTAATTTCCTGTCCATGCCCCAGTGTCCCGTTAGTGTCCCGTTAATGTCCCGTTAGTGTCCCGTTAGTGTCCCGTTAGTGTCCCGTTAGTGTCCGTTAGTGTCCCGTTAGTGTCCCGTTAATGTCCCGTTAATGTCCCGTTAGTGTCCCGTTAGTGTCCGTTAATGTCCCGTTAATGTCCTGTTAGTGTCCCGTTAATGTCCCGTTAGTGTCCGTTAGTGTCCCGTTAATGTCCCGTTAGTGTCCCGTTAGTGTCCCGTTAATGTCCCGTTAGTGTCCCGTTAATGTCCCGTTAGTGTCCGTTAGTGTCCCGTTAGTGTCCCGTTAGTGTCCCGTTAATGTCCCGTTAATGTCCGTTAGTGTCCCGTTAGTGTCCCGTTAGTGTCCCGTTAGGTCCCGTTAGTGTCCCGTTAGTGTCCCGTTAGTGTCCCGTTAGTTTTTTTTTGTCCGTTAGTGTTTTAGTGTCCCGTTAATGTCCCGTTAGTGTCCTGTGTGACTGTCCCGTTAGTGTCCCGTTAGTGTCCCGTTAATGTCCCGTTATGTCCTGTTAGTGTCCCGTTAGTGTCCCGTTAGTGTCCCGTTAGTGTCCCGTTAGTGTCCTGTTAGTGTCCCGTTAGTGTCCCGTTAATGTCCCGTTAGTGTCCCGTTAGTGTCCCGTTAATGTCCCGTTACTGTCCCGTTAGTGTCCTGTTAGTGTCCCGTTAATGTCCCGTTAGTGTCCTGTTAGTGTCCCGTTAATGTCCCGTTAGTGTCCCGTTAGTGTCCCGTTAGTGTCCCGTTAGTGTCCCGTTAGTGTCCCGTTAGTGTCCCGTTAATGTCCCGTTAAAAGCCAAACCCTCACATCTCTTTTAACAAATAGCAGACAGCTTCTGCTTCCTGCTCGCTATGACCTTATTTTGAACTGTTTCCTGGATAAAAATACTCCAGCACAGCTTCTGTTTGTCATGTCTGACTCAGTGATGACAAGCTCAGGCCTAGTATTTTCTGTAGCAGGTGATCAATGTGACAGTTGTGAGTAAACACAAATAGAAAGACTAGAAACTCTGAAATGGATTGAATAAAACATTTAAGGTAAACGGTCACTTCTACTGTAGAAACACATTAGTAAGCTTTAGGTAAACTCAATGTTCCAGCCTGTTTTGATCAGAGACAAATCACTGCATGTTCTTGAGCAGAGCATTCAAATGTGATTCTTACAGGAATGTGTTTGATTGATCTGACATTTCTATTTTGTGAAATGAGTAATATTTCTCCTGTAATATGAGCTGCTATGTGATTGTATTATTATATGTAATCCTGCAGATTCATTCTCTAACACAGTTTGCTTTGCTTCAAAAGCTGAACATGAAAAAAGCCTTTCGAATCCCACGCAAAAGTCGATGTTTTTCAGATGACTTGAAACATGCCTCACTTCCTGTGAGAAAACAATGTCTGCGTACATTGAAATGAATGGGACTTTATCAAAGGTAAACTTCACATACTCGTCTAAAAACTTCATTTAGTGATTTGTGTCGTGTAGTAAAAGACAAAAGGAAGGCAAAGGACCAACGTTTGACTTGAGACTCTTCATGGACAGAACATGGAGACCTATTGTGTCAAATTAACCTTGTTATAATGGCCTCCCTTCATCATTAGTTTACTCAAAGTTATATTTGAATTGATTCATACAGGTTGGAGTAATCTTGTTTTGTTCCTCAGCTGGAGCTCACCTACCACCTATCCCCTCCCACTTGTCTGTATTTACTTGTTATAATTCAAAAGATGAATACTCAAAGTGAAGCATATGGTTCAAATGGTCCCATATTCACTTTCCAACAATAAAAAGAATAGTTTTTAAAAATCTGTTGCTTTTTACAGTTACGTTTTAAAATGAAGAGGCGGGGCTTCTCAGTTCTGCAGTTTTGAACAGGAAGTCAGTAGAGCAGTTTGTATTTTTAAGTTGTTTTAGATCAATTTTGTCTTTTACAATGAACAAAAGGTAAATTACTGATCTGTGTATGTTCTAGTTTCTTACTAAATATTAAAAAAAAACACAATAGGTCCCCTTTAAACGGAAGAAGAGTCCTGGAAACTCTCTCCAAACCCACATTCTTTTGTTGTACCTCGACCTTCTCGTTTTGTAAAGGTGCTGTATAAATAAAATGACTTACTTACTTACTTAGGTACTTACTTACTTACTTACTTAGGTACTTACTTACTTACTTACTTAGGTACTTACTTACTTACTTACTTTCTTTTTTGAAAATATAATAGAGTCTCAAGCTAGTTGTGTGGCGTCAGATCTATTCAGAGTCTCTCAGATGGACTCTGGTCTCAGGTTGTTGATACTCTTAACAATCCTACAGTGTTTGCTGTTGGTCAGTGTAGTTACAGTAAATGCACATTCAGAACGTTCAGGATTGTGGAACTAAACACATTTTCAAAGTCTTCCTCCCAGCGCTGTCTGTGTTAGAATCTTAGTGTTTGTTGATGAAGAAGATTCCTCACAGAGGCGAGAAGGAGCATGTCTGTTACCATGACGACAGCTTTGGAACAGCCACATAACATAGAGGCGCCTGTGAGTGAGAACACTGCCCCCTGCTGCACACACATGGCACATCTTTCATCTACAGTTGTCACCACATCAGTCTGAAGATCACACACTGAACAGTGAGTGGGTAGTTACTCAAAACACGACTTTACAAATCGATACTTGTGTTTTCATCTAAACCAGGGCATTTAATGTATTGTTTTTGAATCAAATCGTTCACTTATTATTTAAATTAGTTTATTTGTCAGTATTTCTCTGGTATGTGAAGCTCTGAAGTCGCTGCAGTGATGTTCCAATTAAAATCCGCTCTTGAATTTGTGATTTTGAAATATTGATTACTTTTACCACATTTCAGCACTATCCACACAAACTGGAACTAGCCAAGCTGCAGCGTGAAAAGAGCCTAAAGGGCGGTCTGAGGTTAATATAACACATTTACAGCGTCTACCCAGATGTAGATTGGTACACGTTACATTACAGTGCATTAGTCTATTGTACGATTGACTGTCATTCCATAAACATTGTTGGACAAATGGTTTGCAATTTGCTGCATTCCGGTACATTTGAGGTTTTCACATCTCAGCCACATAAGACTTTATATTTACAGAAGCTTATCATTAACCTGGAACTGTTTTTAACTATGTCTTTTCTGTTTATTTTAAAATGTAAGTCTGTGCTTTGAGCTGTGTTGTTGGAGCCTCTTGGCCAGGACTTGAAAAGGAGATCTCCTTACTATTTAAATAAAGATTAAACAAAACAAAAAAAATCCATTCTGACTAGACCATCGACTGTTTGTATTCTAACAAAATCCTGCATTGAAACCATGTTAGCTCTGTTTGGTGAATCTGACCGTCCTAACCAGCAGCGGGAAACAACGAGGGAAATGATGCGACTCTATAACATCCACCAGCGGACTACAAAACACACACCTCTGCCTGCGCTAATATGAATGACCCCTGTTAAATAAAAATACTGGAATAAAGCCAGGGGACTGAGGTGAAAATTTTAAACTCCAACAGCTCTAATTAGCACGTATTACACACAGGACAGGACTCACCAACAGTCAGTGAGAGAATGTACAAATATATTCCAGTAAATCCTTCTTGCTTTGCCTGCAGCAGCAGACTATAGCAAATAAATGGTAAATGGTCTATTTATATAGTGCTTTTCTACCTTTCCAGGCACTCAAAGTGCTTTAGAATCAGTTTACGCAGACACTGAGGCAATGTGAGTTAAGTGTCTTGCCCAAGGACACAACGACAATCTACTCCTGTCGTCCCACTGTGGCCTCCCATCCAAGTACTAACCAGGCCCTTTCTTGCTTAGCTTCTGAGATCTGACGGGATCAGGCTTTGACAAACAGGTATGGCCACATGAGCCTGTAGCAATGCCTGTATTTTCACAATGATGTGAAATGAACAAAATTATGAACAAAAACACACCAAATATTTCAACAAAAACACATCAAAATAGAACAAAAACACATCAAAATAGAACAAAAACACACCCAAATATTAGAACAAAAACACACCCAAATATTAGAACAAAAACACACCCAAATATTAGAACAAAAACACACCCAAATATTAGAACAAAAACACACCCAAATATTAGAACAAAAACACACCCAAATATTAGAACAAAAACACACCAAAATATTAGAACAAAAAACACCAACATAAAAACAAACAAAAGCCTTTTAAAGAAAAGTCTTACGTCCCTATCAAGGTTGGACGTCAGGTTGTTTGTGTCCAGTTTTTTGTCCCCTCAGCCTCTTTTTATGGGGCTTTTCTTTGGTGTTGCTTTCTTCATTTTAGGTGGGCTTCTTCGCCGGTGCTCCTCCTTGGGTCCTGAGAATAAATAAACATATGATTAACTGAGCTACAGTTCAATTATAGTTTAATATTTATCAAACTTTTTTCGGCTCATTTTGTTCCTGTTGTGGACATGAGGCCCTTGTATGGGGCAAGCTCTTCTGTTGTGGCTCGGAGTCCTCCTCCAGGTTGAGGGCAATGAAGAGTATCCTCATTTCGTGTGCATGTTGAACGGTTATATGTAAAATCTCTCTTGCACTTTGATGCTGTGGCACATAAAAGTGGCCAGATTGGCCGTCACCCCGGGGTCCGAGTTCATCTTGAAGTTCTAAAAAATAAAAATAAAACACCCATTCATTAAAACGATAACAACACTGTCATTCAATATCTACGTTGTGTTTTGTAAGTAATATAATTATCTTTAAACTTACGTATGTGGCCACAGCGGTCCTTATATCAATGAATTGTGGCATGGTGGGGTTTTAGGCTTGAAAATAAATAAAGGTTGTAGTTAAATAATATTTTAGCTGTAAAATAATAAAAAAAAGAAACAAAAACCAACAACGCCAGCCCAGGAATTTCACCTGGACAATAAAATAAAATAACTATAACTAAACTAAGGCAACACAGGTTCGTTTAAACATTGACAGAGGCATGTTCCATTTTAATCACGTTTGCTGTTTATTTTACAAAAGGTATTTTTCTTTATATTTAATTGTCCTTAAAATGTTCTTTGTTGTCCTTTAGTTCTGCACAATTCAGTTACACAGTATGTCACATTTCCATCATTGTTTAGTTCCACTTTTGAGTTCAGTTTCCTAGTCCATTAGTTCAGATGTACAGCATGCTGCCACAATATTCCTACTTGCCACACAGTAGGAGCAGTTGGGACAACAGGAGGAACACAACAGGAACAAAAGGAGGAACAAGACAAGCACAAAAAGGAGGAACAAGATGGTGGTTGGACTGCTGGACCTGAAATAAAATGTTTATTAATCACAAGAAATAATTAAACTTGCTGCTTTACCCTGTGTTAGCAACGTACCGCTGCACGCCATCCGCCTCGGCCTGAACAACCTATAAACCAGCTTTGAAGGACTCCAGCCGCGGTTCTGACTGCCACTCAGCCGGCTACAACAAACGCTCTGGTTCCTCAAGACTGCACTCGGTCGAAGCGTTGCGTGGAGACACGTACAGAGAGCGGTGCGCCGCAAGGCTGCAACCACTCGCCAGACTGTAGACGCCATAGCGAGACCAAACGTGGTGCGGACCAGCCGCCCACGGAAACCCGGAAGTGAGAGAACGCAGGGAGCTTTTATACTGTACTATGGGTCTGGCGCCATCTACTGTCAGAACTGTAAAGTGCATACTGCCACATTCATCCCCCCCAAGTTTTGTCGGCGTCCCGACGACAACACACTACATTCAGCTACACTCACACATAGGCCTACATACATTCGCGGAGGGCTGTACAGGACACCTCCCCACCGTAAAACTATAACGGAGTTAAACATGGAGGGATACCATGTCAACCCCGACTGTTAAAACAATGCGTAATTGCAGCTACAGCTTTCGCTGAACTACGCACGGTAAAGTCAACTCGAATTTACTTCACCTACACTGCACCGAGTGAGGGGCCCTGAAGGCTGAGAGTTGAACGCACACATACAAATGGCGGAGGACGCTATGAGGCTCCTTCACTCCGTCAAAAACACGAAAGACGCAGGTCGCGGCCAACAGTAGACCGGACGCTGCTAAACATAAAAGCAATCACAACTCTCTCACCAGACTTCACTGTCATTTGGAAGTGAGAGGCCCTGAAGGCTGCGAGTTGGACACACAAATGCCGGAGGACGCTATGAGGCTCCTCACTCCGTCAAAAACAGGCACAGGTCGCGGCCAACAGTGGTTTACGCCGGACACTGGAAAACATAAAATCAGTCGCAACTCTTTCTCACCAGACTTCACGGTCATTTAGAAGTGAGAGGCCCTGAAGGCTGCGAATTGGACACATTAACAATACTAGCTTGGCCCCACAACTACAAACTGCACATGACATCCCACAAATTACAACGATGCGCTTACGCTGACGGCATGTTGAGGAATCCTACATCTCAACCATGCCTACCGCTGCTGGGGTATGAGCCACCGAGGACGCCAGGTGCAGCTCCATAAGCAGGCAAAACCAAGAAAGGCTCTACACTTAGGTTTCACTTCATTCACGACCACCATCTTGTTCCTGAACAAAAACATTTGACATGATTAAACCTTTGCAGTACACAAAATGGATAGCTCTCTTCACAGTAGCTTTAGCAAAGTTTCAGGAATCGACTACATTACAAAACCATGTTAGCAGACTAATAAGCTGTGTTACTTTGTCACAGAAATGAAAATACATCAACACAAAAGCACACAAATGAAAAATAAAGCATGCAATGTACACACTTCAAAATAAACCAAAATAACAAAGCAGGTCTGTACCGGTTTGCAGTAGCAGCTGAAGCTTTGGTTTTAGCTACACATTAGCTTTTCCATTTTACCTTTAGGAACATATTTAAGCCTCTTTTTAACAATGATCCTGCCAGCGATCGCCAAGATGTGGCATGGTGGGGTTTTAGGCTTGAAAATAAATAAAGGTTGTAGTTAAATAATATTTTAGCTGTAAAATAATAAAAAAAAAGAAACAAAAACCAACAACGCCAGCCCAGGAATTTCACCTGGACAATAAATAAAATAACTATAACTAAGGCAACACAGGTTCGTTTAAACATTGACAGAGGCATGTTCCATTTTAATCACATTTGCTGTTTATTTTACAAAAGGTATTTTTCTTTATATTTAATTGTCCTTAAAATGTTCTTTGTTGTCCTTTAGTTCTGCACAATTCAGTTACACAGTATGTCACATTTCCATCATTGTTTAGTTCCACTTTTGAGTTCAGTTTCCTAGTCCATTAGTTCAGATGTACAGCATGCTGCCACAATATTCCTACTTGCCACACAGTAGGAGCAGTTGGGACAACAGGAGGAACACAACAGGAACAAAAGGAGGAACAAGACAAGCACAAAAAGGAGGAACAAGATGGTGGTTGGACTGCTGGACCTGAAATAAAATGTTTATTAATCACAAGAAATAATTAAACTTGCTGCTTTACCCTGTGTTAGCAACGTACCGCTGCACGCCATCCGCCTCGGCCTGAACAACCTATAAACCAGCTTTGAAGGACTCCAGCCGCGGTTCTGACTGCCACTCAGCCGGCTACAACAAACGCTCTGGTTCCTCAAGACTGCACTCGGTCGAAGCGTTGCGTGGAGACACGTACAGAGAGCGGTGCGCCGCGAGGCTGCAACCACTCACCAGACTGTAGACGCCATAGCGAGACCAAACGTGGTGCGGACCAGCCGCCCACGGAAACCCGGAAGTGAGAGAACGAACAAGTGAAAGCAGGGAGCTTTTATACTGTACTATGGGTCTGGCGCCATCTACTGTCAGAACTGTAAAGTGCATACTGCCACAGAATGTTGGAGGAGGATCTCCCAGCCCCATCTCCACCCACGCTCGCCCCATGTATGTCCTCATGTCTTTAATGTGTCCTTGGCCAGTAGAACATAAACAACTTGTTTGTAACAAGCGATCTTCTGAGCAGGGTCAGCCATCTTGTGCACCATTTATACTCCTCTGGAGTCATATAAATTGGGGCAAACCCGTAGGTTTGCACCGTTTTATGTTGTAACACCTGCAAAGAGAAAACAAAATAGGTTACCAAGGTATGTATTTGTTTTTCTTTGGAAGGAGAGGTAAGTATGTGTTTGTCTTTGGAAGGAGAGGTAAGTATGTGTTTTTCTTTGGAAGAAGAGGTAAGTATGTGTTTTTCTTTGGAAGGAGAGGTAAGTATGTGTTTTTCTTTGAAAGGAGCGGTAAGTATGTATTTTTCTTTGGAAAGAGAGTTAAGTATGTGGTAATTATGTGGTGGTTTTTGGGTTATACATACAAAATATTGTATATTTAATACTTACAGACACAAGGTAGCCCTTCTCTTCATCCCCCACGGCGTTCTCCACCTCCTTCTGGAGCATTTTTGCAAAGACGCCCGTCCTGTGCCCATATATAGAGACAAAATATGCTGAGAAATATCCGAAGAAACGGTATCGTAATGTCCGCTCGGTTAGAGGGGCGTCTTCAATTTCGTCTAAACATAAACATTTTGTTTACATACCACAAAAGCAATGTCACAAACTCAATCAAAGTGGAATATTACCCAGAAGAGAGGAGATTTTTTTCCATTTGGGGGATTAGGTTTTGCTCCTTATTGCTTTTCACTTTCACCCTGAGTCTCTGGTGAGCTTGCGCACCTCCCACTGAATTTTTTGTACCGTTTGGTGGAAAGGCAGCAGTTTTTTGGAAGGTTTTTTGCAAACTGTCCCAGAAAACAATAGGCATTGTGTAAAGAGCCCACCACTGTGGTGGGCTTCAGGCCAACTTTTGCAAGGACGGCTGGAAAGCTGCAGATTAAAAATATGGAATTATTACTGGATCAGCACGGCCATCAAAAAAATATTAACTGTTTTCAACTTACAAACGGGTGGCTTGCGTGTTCTTAAGGAAACGCCAGTCCCAATATGGGCCTGGCGTTGCCATTTTTAGATAGGACACATAGACTTTGGCCCGGGTGGACACTGACACACAATTTTCCCTGACTTTCGTCAGGGTTATGCTAGGTCAATTACATAATTAAATAAAATTATTTGTCATACCCATCGATTTGTCTGTGCTGCCCTTCCTCCTGTCTTTAAGGAGGGTGAGGAGGGCTGATGGACATTGAGTCCAGGTTGAACCATCTCGCCTCGCTTAAGTATCAGTTCACATTAGTTAATATTTTCAATGTATAAGAACACCAGCAAATTAATTACATTACTGCCACATTAATGTGGTACTTACTTTGTCCGCCAGGTACTCCTCATAAATAAGATGGATGTTCTCCTGGATCTCCGCTATAGTGTAGCCCTCCTCACCCTCCTTTTGTTGGCCACCCGGGCCGCTTTGGATGTCCTCCTCATCGTGGTCAGAGGACGTCTCCTCAGCTACATCCATTTCTTCTGATGGATCACTGCCAGGTGATCGATTCCACATTTGACAGAAAAAAGAACTGCGCACAATGATCTTCGTGGAAATTACCCATTCATGTGATGTGAACCAACATAGAGCATCCACATAGAGTATCTAAGTCAATTATGCCTCTAGGTTACTATAAGCTAGTGTAGTTTTATTTTAATTTTATTTTTTACTTAATATAAACTATTAACATCTTACTGCTCATTAGTCATATAATAAATAAACATGAAGACTGCTTAATATCCTGTAATAAAAGTATTCACAAACTATTTGATTTTATTTTTTACAATTACATATAAGTAGGCCTAATAGTCTTATTTGCGTGTGTGTGTGAGGGCAGAGCTCTGACAGCGACTTAAAAAAAAAACACTTGAAAAAACTCCCAACCCTTAACCGGCCCCACACAGAGACACACACTACTAACACAACTAAATATATCTATTTTTAAGACCCTGTGTCTTAAAACATAGATAATAAATGATAAATTAATTGTCCTTTTATCAGGGATGTTTTAGAACAGTAAATCCATTCATTTCTAATTTTTTCCAAATTGCTTTCCAGTGGGGCCTCATCTCTCATCTCGCCCCTTCAAACTGCTCTCTGCTCCGCCACTGTTCCCTCTCCTGAGAACACTAAACACAGCTCAACATAAGCTGCTTCCTCGCGCTACAGTTTGAGGAAATACTATAGTCTGTAACTTTTGTCAGGACAAAGATGTATAGACGCCTCAAACTGCATTTGTGATTCAAACTTTTGTGCTCACTCGTTCTGGACTTGTGTTGTGCTGCTGGACTAAAAGTCAGCGTATCTTTTCGCCGCCACTTAACATGGTTGTTAAGTGTCAACTTTGCTCCACAGCAGAAGTAGCCCAGGAACTTTAAATTATTTTTAAGGTGATCTAGGAACCACCTCTGACACTGTCCGGGACATTATTTCCCCGTGTGTACTTAGACTTGCATTTGCTACTGGCAGGATCAACCAGGTAAGTAAGGTAAGGTAAGGTAAGGTAAGGTAAGGTGTACTTTATTGTCCCCGTAGGGAAATGTGTCCTCTGCATTTGACCCATCCTTCAATGCCTCTGGGGCATCTCCTCAGGAGCAGTGATCGCCGCAGTGCAGCGCTCGGGGACCCATCTCCAGATGTTCTTGCTAGGCTTGGTCAGGACTACCGTAGCTGGAGGATATTACCCTAACATGCATGTTATTGGTTATTGAGTGAGCCAGCAAGCCCCCCCCCCGTGGCGTGGCACCTCCCCAGAGCCCTAGGCATTTTTGTAGAGGCTTACGGGAAGTAGACGCTCGCATCCTGGGTTTGAGAAAGCGTGTATCCAGAACGGTCTCCGCGCTACGTCTCGGGGCACCCCGCGGCGCCACGCGTCCTCCCCGACCTGGCAGAGGCGTTCTGAGGGTGGACATCTGCAGTGCAGAGACGGGGCTACTCAATCTCACCCAAAACCAGACCGTGGAGGGCCAAAAGACCCAGCCAAAAATGCCCAAAAACTCCGTGTCTGGGAGCCTTTAAACTGTAATAAATCCAGAACCGGGCCTCAGAATGGCGGATAATGCATGCCAGCTGATTGTGCTTGTCGAGCGGATTCCGGAGAACCATGATTTGTACCATTTTCAATCGCAAAAAACGTTCTTTCCAAAATCCGCCACGTGGTTCCTTGGAACTGACTTAGATTTCATGACACATGCATAGCCGGCGTGGTCGATTTGCCAGCAGTCAGCGTCAGTTTTATTAGCCTATAATAAAACACTAAAAGGTTTGTAAACTCAACAGTAACTTTTAGCGAGGCTCTGACCTTTGACCTCTGTTAAATGTGATCTATAGGTTTGTAGTCGCGACACTCTCTTGGTCTTTCATAACTTGTGTATTTTGCAGGCTAATGCTAACGGCTAAAGAGGGATTTTTTTGGTTTTCTCAACACAGTTGATTCACACACTGATACACCCACACCTGATACACCGAGCTGTAACAGTTGTCAGCTGACTATAAGACTTTATCACTGTGAGAAAACTAGTTATGCAGCGGAATCACGGGTGGGCAATTCTTTTAGTCCAAGGGCCATATTTGAATTCTGATGGAAAACTGGTGGAGGGCCGGACTGAGGTCATTGATGTGACAAATGATCCTTATTGTGAGTACATTATTTGTAAAACAGGCTTAATTTAATATACTATTTTGACCGATATTACTGTGCTGATTATTAAAATAACAAGCAAAGACACATGTTCCATAGTTAAATCAGAAATAAAAAGAGTCGCACTTATTCTCAAACAACATGCCAAGGGCCATATTAGGACAGACCGAAGGCCGCATCTGGCCCCCGGGCGAATGAAGTTCGTCCCTACGACCCTTAAAAGCAGTGATGGGCAAAGCAAAGCACCATGAAACTTTGAACCATATGAACAATATGGGTCAGAACGTGGTTCAAAATGCATGAACACCGCCATCTGGTGGTGAAATGTTTTCATTAAAAGATTCAAAATGAATGAACTACATATAGGCCTAGTATGTTGTGTCTCTACATACAAAAATAAAGTACTATATTACTGTGGAACAAATAGGCCTAGTTGTTAAGTCCTGCATTCTGTTTGAAAACTAAAGTTTGGATCAAACAAAAGTTGTGTTTACATACTTAGAATTTTATTCAAGAATATACGTTTTTCTGCAGTTGACGGTCTTAATCGGTTTCTTCATGTTTCAGTGAAACATTTCTGTAACAGCAGCGGTTTAGCGCTTCGAAGCTGTTCAGGAAGTGCATTTCAAACTGCCCATCACTACATAAAAGCTCAAGTGAAAAAACGGCGAGAAAAACAGTCTCAAGCTTTAGGAGACAGAAATTTGTCAGACCGGTTCAGACCTGATCCAAACAGCTGCTCTCGTCCTGTTTTGTTGTTTTATTTAAAGAACTTTCCCCAGCTAACTAGATGGACAGCGGCTCTTTCTGCATGGAGCCTGTGCAGTAGAACAGAAAGTGACATCGACTGAAATGATTCTATAGGAAAACAAACAGGAGAACGCTGAGGTTCTTCAAACAAACCGGACTAGCTCAGAGGCTAAGTGTTCGATAGCATCAGAGTCCAACTGCACATATCTTCTTATTCTTAGATGAAGTCGTGTGTGACCAATGACCAATGTTTCATTGTTCTAACGTTTGGGTTTGCTAAATCCTCAGAGCAGACTGCTGTTGTGATTTTGAACTGAACGTTTTGTGCTACATAAATGACAGGTTTTTAACAATATGTTTATTTTTCCCAACAGAAAGTACAAATAGATACAATTGCATACATTTATGAACACTGACATTGTCATTACATTACTGTATTAGTCACTCGAGAGTTCAGTTAAGCTCCAACTAAAGGAAAGTTAGGAAAAAACAAGACTATTAAAGCAAGGGCAGGGATACAATGGCATTCACTTCAATAAATATAAAACAGGAAGCACAACAGAGTGAGGTTAAATCGTCTGAATGTCACTCACAATGTCAGAAAAGACTTCTTGGATATGAGCAAAAAAAAACTCCCTAAAGTACGCATTCACTCACGCAGAAAAGAAACGCATCTGTACATCTTATGGATTCTAAGGAAAGAAAATAGTTCCAAGTCGCAGTGATTGATCTGAAAGACCAGAACTGATCCGTTTTGCTCCTGCAGCCTCTGACCTACACACACTCTGTAGTTGTATCTAGAGTTGTACAACACACACAATAATATCCACAATGTCATCCCATCCTCACTAGATTCTATAGCAGGCCTATTCAACTTAAGGCCAGCCCTTCAAAAACCATCAATTCACTTTCCTAATATTACAAAAAGAGATTTATTCTTGTTTGTACATTTAGCTCTGGGTTATTATTTATGCGACGTGGTGTATACTGCATATAAACTTTCTTGTGAGACTGTTGTGTCGTTTAATTCTCTATTTACTTTGCAACACATTCTTTTCTTTATGAGTTCTCTTAAAATCTACACCAAGTAAAATACTGCTGATAAAGTGGAGCCTCTGAGGTATCATTTAAAAAGCCTGCGTACGTACGAAAATGTTACGTACGTCAAAGACTACTGGACAAAGACAACCCAAACCCACATTTTTCAACTTTGTATCTCTGCAAGAAGATGCAAAGTTTCAGCGATGAAGCAGAAAGAGATTTGAGCTGAGAGAAAAGTTTGTTTTGTTGATGCGTACACTTTCAGTAAGAATTCCACACAGTTTTATAAATGAAACCCCAGAGCTCTCCTGCTGAAGCTGCTTAGTTCTGCTTCAAGTTAACACCATTCTGTATTTCCTCCACCACTGGTCACATTTTTCTGAGTCTTTTACAGCGATAGAAGCAGAAACGGGCCTGAGCACTGAGTCTGAGTGAAGAAGTATATTCCTCAGAACTCTGGAACCTTCAGTAAATACAAACGTGCGTGAATCACTCCAGGTACAATGTTAAAGAAGAGCCATTATGTCAGTTTTAAACCAGTTTCTATCGCCGTTTTAGATTATGTTTGTGTTTTACAAAGAACTAAATAATATAGTTTTATTCTAAGTATACAGAAAATAATCACAACAGGTCAAAGTGAGAAGGGACTCAGGAGCTTTTAGTGTAAATGTATCTGAGCTAAGGCTGAGCACTCAGAAGTAGAAGGTCTGCATCACACATGAGCTTCTTCTTTCTTTAGCTCCTTCTAGAGCAGGCATGTCCAAGCTGTGGCCCGGGGGCCAAATGCGGCCCTCGGATTAATTTGTGTTGGCCCTCAAATAAACTAAACTTTTTTAAAATTTTATTTTAGAGAGTTCTGAAAATTGACCTTTTTAAGATATGTTCAAGCTTTTTAAAGTGTCTTTGTTGTTTTAGGCCTGAATTGGTACTAAAAATTAGATACTAAAATGTCAAACTTGATTTTGATACCAAAGAACAAACTTGAACATCATTTTAAATGCCATAATGGAATTAAAAGAAAGAAAGTTCTTATTTAAGTCAATGACATTTTTAAAATGGTAAATGGTCTATTTATATAGTGCTTTTCTACCTTTCCAGGCACTCAAAGTGCTTTACAATCTAGCATCCACTCACCCAGTGTAACAGACACTGAGGCAGTGTGGGTTAAGTGTCTTGCCCAAGGACACAACGACAATCTACTCCTGTCGTCCCACTGTGGTCTCCCATCCAAGTACTAACCAGGCCCTTTCTTGCTTAGCTTCTGAGATCTGACGGGATCAGGCTTTAACAAGCAGGTATGGCTTAAACACTATTGTCTTATGCTAGTTCTTATGCTAGAAAAATGTGTTCTGTTGATGCATTTTTTTCTCAAGTCTTTCACAAAAGAGCATCAAGAGTCAATATTATTTTAGCATTAAAAACATCTGGTTATTGATCCTTTTGACAACAATAGCTCGAATAAATGTCCTGGGGCTCAATTGAACTTGTTCTGAATGTTTGTGTGAACATTCAAACGTTTGGACAGCCCTGTTCTAGAGTTACTGCAAGACTAAATCTTACAACTCAACGATTATTCGCGATTAAGATGAACCTGTCTGGACATTCACTTTTCCTCAAGTTTGTCACAGCGCCACACTCTGGTCAGTTACAGGCATTACACCGGCTTCAGGCTGGTTCGTGTGGATGCTCACAAATCCTGAGACAGCTCCAAGTTTATGTTTCTATCATGGTTTAGTCACGTCGTGTCATTCCCCTGTTCCTGTTTCATTCTTCTGTCCAGCAGGTGGCTCTGCATTGGCCAACGTGAACTACACTACCTGCAGAAGGATTTTTGTGCTCACTTTTTTACCTTTTGATGTCTAAACTGTCTGTGGATGAGAGTTAACCTTTTGACTGCAAGAACTGAGCCGTTGATACAACTTTTTTTTTTTTTTTTGCTGTGCAGAATTATTAGCTACAGATGACAAAACACTAAAAAAAGACTTGTCTTTTGTTGAAAATGATAAATACTTTAAACCAGTCTTTCCCAACCTTTTTAAGCCGTGGTACAGTTTTTGGCTTATATGTTCTTACGCGGCACATCACCAATACAAATGTGGCCAAATCAAGTTGTTTTGGAACACAAAATTATTACACAGATCATGTTTAAATTATTCTTTAAATGCATGAATGGTGACTGGTTTTGCTTCCTTTCTTGCTGTAAAAGTTGCTCCAAATTGTAAATCGTTTAATTCAGCTTATTTTATAGATTGAATATTGAAAACTGACCCAATGTTCAAGGCACACCTGGCAGAAACCCGAGGCACACGAGTGTTTTAAACTGCTGGTAAAGAACTAAGTTTGAGAAAAATTGCACGATTAGAACTAGGGCTGCAACTATCGATCAGTTTGGTAATCTGTTAGTTGGGCGATTATTCTGTTGATTAATCGATTAGTTGTTTAGAATGCAGAAGTCACGTGACAACAAGCTTATTTTTCTGATTTCATTAGGTGTGTTCAAGATGGTCAAGACGGTGCAGTCAGCTGGAGCCGGTGTCGGGGGTCGGGGGCTACGTCAGGGCTACGAAGGCCTCGGTAATCTCGAGAGATCAATCCGGCTCGAGTCGACTTGACAAATCGTCGAGGTGAGGAAAGAGCAACTACTCTCGGCTTCACCGCCTCGATGACTACAAAATCAAGATGCATGATGGGAAATGTAGTGCGGTGACTGACCGCTGATTCGCTCTGATCAAACGTGACGCGCAGCAGTTCCTCCTCCGCTGTCTTGATCGTATTTGTGGACTTTTATAACATCACACGTGTTTATCATGAGTCAGAAAAGACCCAGACTGTTGGACATTACACACAGCAACATTAATACATGATCCTGATGAGCTGAAAGTCACTTTTACAAAGGCAAATCTAAAGTGTGCCAACTTTATCATGAGCTCTTTATTCATTGCTCTGATGATGTGTGAGTGAGTCTGTGATGTGTGAAGGAAACAGAAATGTGTTTACAACGTTGTAGGTAGTTTTATTCAGTGCAACACTTCAAACAAGCGCGAGAGCTCGTGAGTCTGTGAGATCTGAGGCTGCCTCGTTGCTCTCGGGCTCAACAAGTGTCCAAGTTGAATCTCCTCCTCTTTGCCTCAGCCGCCTGCTCTCGTCTGCAATCCAGGCAGAGATTTTCGCATCTTGAACACACCTAATGTGTGTCGCTCGAGGACGTTTTGGAGGTGTGGCCTGTATTTACAGACTAAACTGTTTTTCATCTACATTGAGGAAAAACAGCTTAAAATTGAACTAGACATTGAGTTTGTAATTGACTGGATTAGATTACTGCAACAGAACAAGCATTTTCTCATTTGAAAATATTTTCAAATTCACTCTTAAATGAACTTTTACTCAAGTTTAGATCATATGTGTGCTTACTGCTAACACTGACTTCTTTAAGATTGTGTTGTGATTAATTGATTCACTTGTTGCAGTCCTAATTTGAACCACAACTGGAGGATTGTAAGATGTTTTGTTCATAAGAGAGAAAAAAAAAACTGATTTGAAGAGAAAGGATGGAACCTTCTGTCCGTGAGCCGTCCAGCCTCCGTCCAACTGGACCATCTCAGATCTCACGCATCGCCAATAATCTAAAGTCTGGCTTCATGTTTTTTCTTTGTTTTGCTTTTTCAGAAGTGAACTGTTAACAAATCACTTTACAATCCTCCAGTCTTGGTTCAAACCTTTTGCTTTTCCTCTTAAACTTAGATTTTTAACCAGCTATTTCCCTATGTTTATCATTTTCATCAAAAATTAAGTTGTTTTTTTTTGCCCATTAGTACCAAATGGACATGCTGGCAAGTTCTACCAACTGCTCAGTTCTTGCAGTCAAAAGGTTAAAAAAAAAAAAAAAAAAAAGGTTTGACTCTCCAAAAGGTGAAAAAGTGACACATTTTGGGGTTCGAGTAGTGTAGCACTTGGGCAGGCCAATTAATAGAACAACTGAAAGATCGAGTTTGAATCGACTCGAACCGTCTGTTATTTGGTTGTGGGTTTTGAATGGAAAGATCAAAAACGATCTTTTGTCAGTGAAAACGTGGTTCGGAGCAAAAATCAAGCTTTGAGGCAGTTTATTGATATATCATTTCAAAATAATCTGATAAAGGAGACATGTTTAAGGTTTTTGTATTTGTTTATGTTCATGAACACCATTTTTCTTTTGTTTTTGAGAAGGTTAAACGAAATTGAAACAAAACTTGGGATTGATCAATGAGAGAAAAAAGAAATTTCCAGATGGCCCAGCCTTATGAAGCACTGGGCACATTTTTTTCAAAATGTCCTGTTGCCAAAATTCTGACTTGAAATAAGACAATCCCATACAAAAAATTAAAAAATATAATCCCAACAAGTTTATTTTTTCAAATGTTTAAGTTGAAAAGGCTCCCATTTGGTAGAATCACCCAAACACTGTAAACAACGCCACGCTCACAAAACGCTAAAGTTTCTGATAATCACTTACCATGACCTTTACTGTGCCTTGTTTTAACTTCATAACTTCAAATACACAAGATGCACAAGTCAAAGAAACATGTTTGGGTTTGACACTGACCCATGACTGAGTTTCTAACAGTAGAGTTCGCTAAAGAGTTGGGCACATTAAGGCTACATTCACAATTCAAAATAAACCGGAACCAAGGTTGCTCGATTCTGTTCACACTTTTTGCCGATGGAACCAGCTCAGTAGAGACACATCTGCCTTTGGCCTGTGGAGGCGCTGTGGGACAGAAAGAAACACGATGCACAAACAGTAAAGAAGACACTGCTTCTCTGCTCCATCAGCGGGACTTTAGATTAGTGTTTTTTATAGATCTATCCCACAACTTCTCCCACACTACCGGGCCAGTGTGAGTGACAGACCAAGTGTCGGAGCAAAGACAACACTTTCACTTTCACTTCAGAAGACCAGAGACGAGGGCTAGGCATGTCGTTACAAATTCCTAGAGTAAAATGTAACAAAACGTCCATCTATTTGAGTAAATCTGGCTCTGAAAGGTCTGTCATCTGTTCATTCAGCTGTGGAACTAAAGATTAGATGAACACAGACCATTTCCCTGCAGTAATGTGAGCTGTTACTTTCTGTTTAGTTTCATCTAAGATAATTAATTTAGTAAATTTGATATACAGTCGTGTGATCATAATTAATTATATCTGAATCAGTCACTGCTTTTTTCTTGTCTCATTATCGATCTCATAGCTACACGTTTTGATTCTGAGCCTCACGCGTGTCTCAATGTGGATCATGCACTGGGGTTCATTTCCTGGTTTGTTTCACTCTTGGTCTGTTTGTGCTCACAAAACAAATGAACCGTTCCAGGGACCGACCTCTGCAACCGGAGTAGAGTTTGTGTTCGCCTTCACAATTGTGTACGCCTTCCATTACCAGTTACCCAATTGAACCGAACTATCCAGGCAAACAAATCCTGATCCCAATCAAAAGTGTTTTGTCAATGCAGCCTTAAATACCTTTATTTATGTCTTTATGCAACATGAAACTGAGGGTTTTGAAGTGTTACTTTGATTAATAGTAGAGTCATGTGCAGCCAGGTGTATCTTTACTTTTTCTCAAGTTATGAAGTGCAATACTTTGACCCAACGACTGGAAAAATCAGGGAATGCAGCTTTTAATGCCCAAAGGCTGAGTGAAGGGGCTGAGGAGAGCAACAGGGGAACTGTGTCCTGGTGAGATTGTGACAAGTCCACAGGACAAGGGCACAGGTGTACCAGGGGACAAGGGCACGAGGGCACGAGGGTACACACTAGCACTGCAGACTCACTAATAGTTCATGTTCTGGCTGTGGTAGTTGTAGTTGTCGTGGTAACCCTGGTACTCCCCCTGGTACTCCCCTTGATACTCCCCCTGATACTCCCCCTGGTACTCCCCCTGGTACTCTCCGTGGTAGTCGTGCTGATAGTCGCTGTCGCTGATGTCGGAGCCGTGGGGCCCCTGGGAGCCGTTGCTGTGGATGACTGGTTCTGTGGGGGGGACACAGTACTTGGGGTCGTAGACTTGGCGTCCCAGGCCGTACACGCTCATGCCGCGCTGAGACGCCACTTTGTTTGTGCCCATCTGAAGAGAGATGGTAGAGTTATCCACAGGCTGCTGCGCCACCTTCTGGTCAAAGATGTCTCTGCGAGTGCCAGGGGCGGACATGCCGGCCTGCGGAGAAAACAACCAACCAATCAAAAGCATGTAGGCAGGCAGAGCTGTCAGATGTTCAGTTTAATCAGACTCTATTGTCCATACTTCACAAAAACTCCTGGTCTGTTTGTGACAAAAGCAGCTGTTAAATCTAAAATAACAGTACTTTCTAATTGTCAAAGATGAAAAAAGGGGCCTACAATCTTTTTTCCAGGAGAGCTACTTTTACAAAGCTAAACTAGTGAAGAGTGAGCGGTTGCTTTTAGCAATCACAAGACATTGAAATAATAGGGTAAACTTAAATGTCTATATCAGCCATTATCCATTTAGAAGTGGACACTTTTAAATTCGCATCTAACTGGGCCCCCCAGTTACATGAAGCTGGCGTAAATTCAGCCTGGAAGACTGTCTGCTCCCTCACCTAACGAGCTCGCCTGTTCCCTGTCCTTCATCAGCAGCCACACCTCCTTCTCCAGCTGCAGCTCTGCTCCCAATCAGCCCCTGACTACAATATATAAGGCCACATGCAGACTCTTCATTCTCGTTCATTTATCATTCAGCCGTGCTGCGCCCCACCTCCTCCCCGTCTCCTCTCGTAAAGGTTGTTGTCATCCTGCCAGATGAGTTGTTTTTCCTCTGCCGATGGACTCTGGGTCTACACTCGAACACTAACCAGCTATGGAGGCATGTCAGTCCAGCCATTTCTTCAGCCTGTCCGGGTCACATCTATAGCCTGTCCCTCCATAGGAGTGGATCTCTCCTTCACTGTGGTTCTCCTCGAGGTTTCTCATTTTCCCTACTGGGTTTGGAGTTTTTCCTTGCCGAGAAGGAGGGTCTAAGGACAGGGGATGTTATCCTCATCAGCTACTTTTGGATCATCTTCATTGCCCTTGGTCTCTCTGCATCATAATCTTCGCCCCTAGTTTATTCCTCTACCACCACCAGTGTGCAGCCCTGGGGGAAGACATATATTCCAGATCTAATCGACTTAATCTGGCCGTGCTAATCATCGCCATGTCTTCTGCTGGGGTCTGACCACCAAAGTCATGTACTCAATAAAGAATCTTCTAATACTCTTTTGTTGTCTGAGTCTCTCCAGGGTGAAATGCCAATAAGAAACATTAGCCATTATCCATTTAGAAGTAGACACAACTAGGCCTCTAAAAATACATTTACACTAGAATTAGGCACATAGAAAACAAAATCCTTTTGCGATCTGGGACCTTCTTCATCACTATTGGCCAGTGTTTCCCACCCTTTTTTGAGTCATGACACACTTTTGTGCTTAACAAATCAAGCAATATTCTATCTGAATAAAGAGAAGCACGTGACACATCAAAGCCACTTTGTAATTCGATCTTTATAGTGACAGAATACTTTATTGGAAACGTTACATAGACCATCTTTAGATTATTTTAATTCTTAAATTGTGATTGGTTCTGCTTTCTTTCTTTCTGTCAAAAGTTGTTCCAAACACTCCCCAATGGTAAATTGCTTAATAAAATTTAACTATGTTTATTTCATAAATCAAATGTTGAAAACTGACACGATTTCAAGGCACACCTGTTTCTCAAGATACACTTGCTTTCTTGCTTGGAAAAAAGAGAAGGCACTCTAGGACACAAAAGAGTTGATTTTAGGGAGTTGCAAACCTGTTTAGAGTAAAGAGACCTGACTGAACCCTGATTATAATAAGGTTTGTAATATTTTGGGGGGTACCTGACTGAACCCCAGTTATAATAAGGTTTGTAGAATTTCGGGAGGTACCTGACTGAACCCCAGTTATAATAAGGTTTGTAGTATTTCGGGAGGTACCTGACTAAACCCCTGTTATAATAAGGTTTGTAGTATTTCGGGAGGTACCTGACTAAACCCCTGTTATCATAAGGTTTGTAGTATTTCGGGAGGTACCTATGGTATGGTATACTTTATTGTCCCCAAAGGGAAATTTGTCCTCTGCATTTGACCCATCCTTCAATGCCTCTGGGGCATCTCTTCAGGAGCAGTGATCGCCACTGTGCAGCGCTCGGGGACCCATCTCCAGTTGTTGTTGCTAGGCTTGGTCAGGACTACCGTAGCTGGAGGATATTACCCTAACATGCATGTAATTTGTTGGTGGGGGAAACCGGAGTGCCCGGAGAAAACCCACCCAGACACGGGGAGAAACATGCAAACTCCATACAGAAAGGCCCGGCCCATGCGGGAATCGAACCCGCGACCTTCTTGCTGTGAGGCAAGAGCTCTAACCGCTCTGCCACCGTGCCGCCCAAAATATCATATAATGTTTATTGTTATTTATTTTTATGTTGAACAAGTTGTAAAAACAACAAACTCAAAGTGCTTATTCAACAATCTAGCCACAACAAGTCTGCACCTTCACCCCCAAAAGATGTCCGCTTTATGCCATAGTCCCACAGTAGCTCCTCACCAGGTGCAATATCTCGCCGGTGTGCCAGTTTATGTCTCAGCTAGGTTAAGTCGGGAGTGGGCGGGGCTTCGGCTTCTATTCAGTGAAGCTGGTGCAGCGCGGACGGATAAATGTTGCAAATAGCGCTTCTGAACATTATTAGCCGTGTCAGACCAAAATATCACAGTTAAAGCAAGAAAATGTAATGTCAGAAGAGTTGTTGTTGCTCAACAGGCCGTCGGTAGCTCATCTATTCACTGTTTTATCGCTTTGCTCTGGACAGCTGCAAGGTTCTCAACTTGACCTGAGAATGCGGTCACCCCGTGTGCGTTTAACTCTCATATGATGTTGTAAAAGTGTTGAGCCAGGGTAATCACATCGTGGGGACACCTTGTGTCAAGTTGTATATCAGTTATGTCCCACAAACTCGTTTCTGCCACCTTTGATATCGCTTTGCTCTGTACACCTGTAAGACCTCCCAACTTGACCTGGAACCAGGCTACTGTCTGTCCTTCTGTAATCGTTGTACTCACACAAAGTCATTAGAAATGAAACGCCTGTCTAAACACAATGAAGCCATACTTCACGGATTACATGTGTCTCAAATATGGACATATAAATATGTTTGTGCAATGTTCATTAGCCATGAGTAAACCAGAAAATTGGCTTATTCAGAATGAACGATACGCAACAACGTCAGCAACCACTAATGAACGCAAATGTGCAGATCAGACGTGCAAAGAGGGTTTTTTATTAATTATAAAAATATATATATTATTTTTTAAGTCCAAGTTCTATGAACATGGTTTGAATCCGACTAAAGGGTGTCAGCGTGTGCGTTGTACTGGACAGAAAGCCCACCTTTAGCACATATGGCACGTACTTCACCGTTAGGGTAATGTAAATATGCTGCATAGTCCTCAGCAACGTGACGGTGATTGTCTGACCTGCACATTTGCGTGTGGTTGGTGGACGTTGCGTAGGGTGAATATTGGTAAAGTGGGACACTTTTTGAAAATTCATTTTCAGCGCTTTTTTGTTGTTGTTGTCTCTAAATTCTTGAAATCCTTTTGTCATACATTTCTGGAAAGCTAAAGGACTCAAAAACACATTGAAAAAAAAAAAAAAAAAAGGTAAAATCTTTTATTTCAAATGTTTTTGATAGACAAGTTGATCAAGAGCACACGTGAAAGGTGCATATTGATAAAATGGGACAGTAGGCCTATGTATTGGTAAAGTGGGATACACCAACATTTGTTTTATATAAATAACACACAGTTTTAATAGTTTATTAATGCACGTTTTAATTTACAATAATTAAAATATATATCCAAGAATAAATTACATTAAAATAGCCCTCCTACACAGATATCAAAGCAGTAACTTGCTTTGTTATCTGTGGCATAAATGGCCATTTATGTGTAGGCATAAATGGCCTATGCATAGGCTAAATAAATACATTTGCTTCAGTAAAAAAAAAAAAAGCTTCAAAAATACTTTTGCATCTTCAGTTAAATGTTGACAACCTTTATATTTGCAGTGGAAGAACTGAAGAAGTCAGATAATGTTTTAGAATAAGAAATCAATCAGTATTGTGAAACAGCAAGTTACAACACAGTATAGGCATAAATAGACTAAAGATGCATATAACCTACTTCAGAAAATAACATAAAATTAGTCTTGTCTACTTGTCTAAATAGATTATTTAACTGTTTACTAAACTTTTAGCTGTTATGCTATCCTTGTAGTTTATGCTAACATCTAGCATTAGCACTTTTCCCAAATCAATAAAAGTACTTGTAATTTCGAAAAATTTAATTTCTACGAAATAAATCATGCTTAATTACAAGTTTTGTGAAGACTGTACAATAAAAAAAAATGTTAAACCATGTGTCCCTCTATCTAAAAAGAAATTACATGGTATATAAACTTGTTTTTCATTTGTCTACGTTCTAATTATTAACACGGTATGATTTTTTAGCAGTAAAAATAAATAAATAAATAACAATATTGGTTGACAAAGGTGTCCCACTCCCATCGTCAGACTTTAACACTATTCACCCCATCGTTCATTCTGAACGAACCAATTTTCTGGTTTACTCATGGCTAATGAACATTGCACAAACATATTTATATGTCCATATTTGAGACACATGTAATCCGTGAAGTATGGCTTCATTGTGTTTAGACAGGCGTTTCATTTCTAATGACTTTGTGTGAGTACAACGATTACAGAAGGACAGACAGTAGCCTGGTTCCAGGTCAAGTTGGGAGGTCTTACAGGTGTACAGAGCAAAGCGATATCAAAGGTGGCAGAAACGAGTTTGTGGGACATAACTGATATACAACTTGACACAAGGTGTCCCCACGATGTGATTACCCTGGCTCAACACTTTTACAACATCATATGAGAGTTAAACGCACACGGGGTGACCGCATTCTCAGGTCAAGTTGAGAACCTTGCAGCTGTCCAGAGCAAAGCGATAAAACAGTGAATAGATGAGCTACCGACGGCCTGTTGAGCAACAACAACTCTTCTGACATTACATTTTCTTGCTTTAACTGTGATATTTTGGTCTGACACGGCTAATAATGTTCAGAAGCGCTATTTGCAACATTTATCCGTCCGCGCTGCACCAGCTTCACTGAATAGAAGCCGAAGCCCCGCCCACTCCCGACTTAACCTAGCTGAGACATAAACTGGCACACCTGTGCATAAAAAATTATGACTGTTTTCTCTCCTTCGGGAAACTGCAAGTCCTGAACTCTGGGTTTAACACTTGGATTTTTGCAAGAGTGATTCATGCGGTGGCCAAACGTCTCTATTGTGGGATGACAGGGACATGGAAAATCCGTTGCGTCGACGCAGTATCTGCTCCCCTCAGAGTCCTTAAAAAAGAAGACGTGTTCATGACGATCCAGTGACTTTCCTTCTGCATCAGTAAGTAAACGTCCGTGATAATCGCACACTGGCGAGCCTGCTTTAATGGGTAGGACGGCAGTGACACCTTTTCCTTTCTCTCCCAAATCCCAGACGGTCAGACCTCTCCAGGTCTGTTCGACCACGTTCTCCATCAGGCTGGCGGTCTGCTGTTCGGGTGAAGTGGGCGTGACCCAGTGTTTCAAAACATCTGCAACGGTTGGTTTATTGGATGTCCACAATTCACGGGACAGCAGGCGCTGAATGGTTTCAGGTGTGGGACAGTCACCTCTCCTGTTCGTGGCATCAGATAAAACCATTAGTTCTCGCATGGCCCGTTGCTCTCGTGTCCACCTCTTCTGAAAGGGCATAGGGTTGGGAAAGCCAGCTGCTTCACAAGAGGCTTTTGACGGCACCTGTGAATATGGGCCCACAGGAAACGCCGTGCAGAAAGTGCCCCACGCCATGGAACTCTTGATCGTTTTCCCCCTCTCAGGCTCATCTGTTTGAAACCTCTCACGGAATCTCTGTAGGTCAGCACCAGGGTTGGTCACTACTGAGATGGAAAAGCGGTCACAGTCTCCATCTTGGCGCTGCTCTGGCACAAACGTGGCCCTCACAAATTGAAAATATGTATTCAGCGCCTATAAAGTAAATGGGGAGTTTAAGAGAAGTTAAACCCTAAAACAAGGTTTTTTGGCTGTTAAACTATGTATATGGTGTTTAAATAGCATTGTCTACTGTTCTGAGTCTTTTTTTTTTTTTTTTTTTTTTTTTTGGGCATTTTTTTTTTTTTGTGTGGCATTTTTAGTTCAATCTAAGCAAATTAGCAGGTTTCAGGTCAAAATAGTCACAAACTGGCTGTGCCTCTCATGTCAGCTCCAGACTCGAAGTGACTGACTAAACCCCTGTTATCATAATGTTTGTAGTATTTCGGGAGGTACCTGACTAAACCCCTGTTATCATAAGGTTTGTAGTATTTCGGGAGGTGCCTGACTGAACCCCTGTTATATTAAGGTTTGTAGTATTTCGGGAGGTACCTGACTGGCCCCCTTGTTGGTCCCCATCTGCAGGCTGATGGTGGTCTGATCGTAGGGTTTGTCGGTCTGGGTCTTGGGGTCGTAAAGGTGCCTCCTGGTCCCGTACGCAGTCATCCCGGCCTGGCTCGCACACTTGTTAGTCCCCATCTGGAATCACAGCAGTACATGAGCCTTCAAATCAAATCAAATCAATTTATATTTGTATAGCCCAAAATCACAACAACAGTCGTCATGAGGAGGACTTCCAAGATTATTAATTTTAGCAAATATGAATAATAGGAAATATGAATAATAGGAAGCACAGCCTTGTGAGCACAAACCCTCCTCTGCCAGTAGATGGAGACAAAGACTGCGTAAAAACATTTACAGTGTTACTCAAAACCATGTTTACAGGTTCTTTAAATATGAACAGTCTTCTTCAAAAGTTCGTGTTTATTAATGCAACGAAAACATTTAGAGACAATAGTTTTACTATAGCTTGTGTTCAAAGAAAACAAAGTAAATAATGGGACAATTGCAGAAACCAGTTTATTGGAATTTTTCCATATATTACAAGACCACAAAATCATAAATGTATTATTTTACATTAGAAAAAAAAAATGTAATGTATTTCTCTAACTTAGCTAATTTGTGCCAGCATTTTTTTTCTATAAACCTCGCTGATTTCAAGAAGTTTCAAAAGTGAAATAAAAATACCAAATTTTGCCTTAAAAGTGTCACGATTCTTTATTTGTGTTTTTACTTACAAATATATGAAACTTTTTCGCACTGTAGAATTATTATTATCTTTTTTTTTAGTTCTAGTTCTCATTTATGCGTGTTCACACCGAGCAGGAACTATGGACTGGGGCCACTTTTAGTTTCTGCTCTGAAGCAGGTACTGACTTTTTTATTACAGATGTTTTATACATTCTCACATTGAGACAAACTTTCCTGATTCTCAAGAAAAAGCAAATACTGTAAAAGCAGAATCTCCTAAATTACATTTGTAAACAGTAACTTTTGACCTTTTGTGCCTCTTAGTTTTATGTGGAAAGAAAAAAAAAACAACTTTTGTTTTGTTACAACACAACTTAATGAAATTAACACTGTGCAGCCTTGATAGTGTGATCTTTATGTGTGAGTTTACGTTGACTTACCTGCAGTCTGACACACTGTGCAGCCTTGATAGTGTGATCTTTACGTGAGTTCACGTTGACTTACCTGCAGTCTGACACACTGTGCAGCCTTGATAGTGTGATCTTTACGTGTGAGTTCACGTTGACTTACCTGCAGTCTGACACACTATGTAGCCTTGATAGTGTGATCTTTACGTGTGAGTTCACGTTGACTTACCTGCAGTCTGACACACTGTGCAGCCTTGATAGTGTGATCTTTATGTGAGAGTTCACGTTGTCTTACCTGCAGTCTGACACACTGTGCAGCCTTGATAGTGTGATCTGTATGTGTGAGTTTACGTTGACTTACCTGCAGTCTGACACACTGTGCAGCCTTGATAGTGTGATCTTTACGTGTGAGTTCACGTTGACTTACCTGCAGTCTGACACACTGTGCAGCCTTGATAGTGTGATCTTTATGTGTGAGTTCACGTTGACTTACCTGCAGTCCGACACACTGTGCAGCCTTGATAGTGTGATCTTTATGTGAGAGTTCACGTTGACTTACCTGCAGTCTGACACACTGTGCAGCCTTGATAGTGTGATCTTTATGTGTGAGTTCACGTTGACTTACCTGCAGTCTGACACACTGTGCAGCCTTGATAGTGTGATCTTTATGTGAGAGTTTACGTTGACTTACCTGCAGTCTGACACACTGTGCAGCCTTGATAGTGTGATCTGTATGTGTGAGTTCACGTTGACTTACCTGCAGTCTGACACACTGTGCAGCCTTGATAGTGTGATCTTTATGTGAGAGTTCACGTTGACTTACCTGCAGTCCGATGACACACTGTCCAGCCTTAATCTTTCCCTCATCGAAGTGTCTCTGTGCTTTGTCTGCGTACTTCACTCCGATGTCCACTTTAGTGTCCAGGCCTTTGGTTTTGGCCTGAAAACAGAAACTTTCTGTCACTCTGGGACTGGACACAACTTTAAAAATTCTTTATAAAATGTGATATATATAAAAACTGGACTTGTAAATTATTTGTTTGAATTAACTTGTTTTCAAGTGTGAAATTAAATTTGTTATTTTTCTAGTTAAACTTTAACAGTTAACAGTAAAAGCCAAGTATCGCAGTAGAAGTGTGCTGTAGACCAGAGGTTCGCAAATGGGGTGCCGCGGGAAATTGTTGAGTCTGACAGAATTTTTCAAATAAAGGCTTTTATATAGACCAGCAGTTGTGAACACCCAGAGCGCTCTTTGCCTCACTCAGAAACATTTACGTTCTGACAGCTTTTCTTTTTTCCTCTCTCCCATCCCCACTTTTAGAGAGGCTGCGTCATGGATCTATGGGCTGCGTGTGTCTGTGTCATATCAGAGCTTATTAGCAGCAGATTGCGTCTTTAAAGAAGCGTTTGCCACACCAGCGATATTCTATGAAACTAGAGCTTCGTACTGGTGCTTCATTTGTTCAAATCTGCCTTACATCCGCGGAGAAAAGGTCTGAAACAAATAGTGAAATAAAACATACGAGAATAGAAACTGGATGCGGTGCGTAATGGCGCATCGCGGAAATCGCCAAAGTGATCTTTGGAGCTTTTGCATTTGTAAAACAGAAGTCCTGTCCTGACAAAAGTTTGTGGAACAGCAGCGTTTTCTCCGCTCTGTTCACGCAGGACAGTCTCGTCACACTGAAGCTTCTGAACGCTGGGTTTACAGGGACGGACCTAGATTGATTCGGGGTTGGGGCCCCATGACAGCTTCTGATTTTAAAATAATTTTAAAACATGCTTTATAACTTTTTAATAATAATAAAATGACATAATCCATTAGGAAAAAATAATTTAAAATATTTCAGAATACAGAATATCACATTTGAATTTAATACAAATTTCGTGTGGTGTTTTTATTGCGAATTTCAATTAAATCTAAATCAGCTGTGCACGTTTTAAAAAGGTAAAAAACACCCTATTTAAAGTAAAAAATATGTAAAATTGTCAGGGGTGCCTCGGCTTAGGGCAAGAATGCTTAGGGGTGCCCCAGTGCTGAAAAGTTTGAGAACCTCTGCTGTAGACCACATCTTGTTCTGGGCTTGACTGAGAGACGCTGAGGAGGAAAAACTCACAGATTGATACTAGACGATGTTCTTTGTGGTGTAGTTTCAGACTTGCAGACTTACATGTGCAAAGCATTTCACAGAGATGTGTAGTTAACCATAGTCGTGCTACATTCTAGCACATCCTCACTAAACACCTCATTTCAGTTTTGTATTATTATTAAAAAGCCTAACAGTATCCTTGTTTGTCATTTCATAACGTGATGAGGATTTGAACTCACCATGCTGGCCAGGGCGAGCAGAGAGGTCTGGACCTGGGTCATGTTTCCGTTCTCAAACAGGTCGTTGGCCTCGAAGATGTCGGTGGGCTTCAGACCGTAGTCCAGCATGGCTTTGATGAAGTTCCCCAAGTTCTCCAGCTGCAACACAACACACACTGCTCAGGCAAGTCTTTCCATGCTTCATTTGATCTCGACATCATTATTATTTTTGAATAAAACAAAAATTGACACAGTTTTAATGTTTTTATTTTACATAGCAATAATTGCAACTAAAAATGAAAACATGTTGCTTAATAACCATGTGACGCAGTATTTAGGAGGGGACGTGGTCAGATTTAAAACCTAAATCATGTCTGCAGTGTAAAAATCAACCATTCCACCTTTAATGACAATGGTGATAAGTATAAGCTTGTTTGATCGCAGTTACTTATAATTTGATGGACCATTGGGCTTCTCCTGTTTCTTTTGTCCTGTCACTCTTAATGAAGCTGCTGTAGGTCCGTCTGCAGGGCCAAAGTGTTTGGAGTCAGAGACTGTGAGGCAATAAAGTGAGACTGATGTTCTAGTGATCAAAAACCAGTAAGTAAAGGTTTGAGTTAGGACTGGGCCATGTGATGAAAAAATACATTCTCCATTTTTGGAACACTTTGAACAATTATCATTTTAATCAAAGTAATTGGAGACATCTGCTCTATAAAACAAGCTCATAAGTAGAGCTGGGCAATATATCGAATTTTAGATAAGATAAGATAAGATAAACTTTATTGTCCCACTAGGGGGAAATTTGTCTTGGGCACGTAGTGCTAGTGCAGTAAACAATAAAAAACACAATACAATACAATAAAGCAACCATAATGTTCACAGCCAGTACAATTATAGAAGAATAGACATACAAAACAATTAATAAATAGCCCAAGTAAAGTGGAGTGAGTAGAGTAGGTGGGGTGGGCAGAGGATCCACAGCAACAGGCCTCCTCTCTGCCCAAAGAAGCAAGGAGGATCCACAAAACCCTAACGAAGGGGGGGCTAGGGTAGTGGATCCACAGCTGAAGGCCTCCCCACTACCCTAGGAGGGCCGTGTGTGGGCCAGGGACCGGATCGGTTTTACATGTTTATTTAAAAGAGAGATTGAAGTGGGGATGAAGGACTGTTTGAATCTGTTGCTTTTGCATCTGCTGGCTCTGTAGCGCCTTCCGGAGGGCAGCAGCTCATATTCTGAAAACAGAACATGGGATGGGTCGCTCAGAATCTTATTGGCCTGGCTAATCACAGCTTCCTCATAAACATAAAGGGACTGTAGAGGCTGCTGGAGCGGTTTCTCTGCTAGCTTTAAAGCTGTTGTTATCATTTTTAGCAGTCTGCCTTTACATTGGACAGTGATGGAGCCATACCACACCACCATGCCGTACCTCACAATACTAGCTAGTACAGCATTGTAGAATATGGCCCTGATCTCCGGCCGCACACCAAATAAACGCAACCTTCTGAGAAAATATAGTCTTTGTGCCAACATGCTCCACAGATAGTCCACATGGGCAGTCCAGCTCAGATTATTGGACACCATTATGCCTAAATATTTATATCTGTCTGTACCTTAATATTGTGAATGTTAGCTTCAAGATATACAAGTGTACAAGTTTCATACAATAAGTGCTTAAAACAGGAAACTAAAAGAAGACTGCTGCACCTATATTGGAAACTACTACTGTATATTAGCCTCAGTAAGTGAATACAGGCTTAAATAGAGTGTCATTTATCTAAAGTTTGAGTTGTTTTTACTGTTTTACAACACCAATTGCCAATAGAACAGCATATTTTGTTCTAATTCAAAGTGCAGTGGCATTTTCGTCTTAAATTTAAGTGAGAAAATGCTTGTTCCATTGGCTGTTTCATTTGTGAGAAAGTTTACTGAACAATATACTTAAAACAGTATCAAAAATTATCCAGATTTACATTTTTTTTTCAATATCGCTGAGCCCTATTCACAAGCCAATCTATTCAAAGCATCAGCTAATGGTCTAAGCCTGTTTTAGTTCATATTCAAAGTATTTACTTAGGTAAGTCTTTACTCCTGCACCCATTAGCATTTGTTTCTATTATTATACTTCAGATTATTTTATATCTACATTTTTTTTTTATTCAAATGTAGTTTTAAGATATGTCTGTCACTCACGAGCCTTCACATTCTCCAACGCAGTAATGCCTTGACCCAGTTAGCAGACTTTTCCCAAATCCCTAAACTTCACCAAAATATCTTAACATTTTTCTAAAGTAGACATTTTAAAATATATATTTTTACCAGCACAGTCACCAATGCAAAGCGATAGGACTGTGGCGTAACTGGGTTGGAGAACAGCTCACACTGCGTTTCCATAGTAACCCACAAACCAAGGGGAAAGGGGCGGGGCAGAGTGGAGCTGCTGTGCTTAAGGGAAACAGAACAGACGCGCAGTGGAGGGCCAAACTTTACCAGTACACAAATCAGTAAATACATGATAAAGAGCCACTGAAGAGGAGGAGTCTTGTGGTCTGATCTTTGATGAGAGAGAGAGAGAGAGAGAGAGGGAGCTGTGTAAAGCCAATGAAGCTGTCCACATTGTCTGTTCTTAAAGACCCAAACTACTCAGATTGATTTGATTTATCGCCCAGCTCTTGTTTGAGGCGTCTGAAGTCACTTGGTTGCACCGTGATCATTTGGATCATTTGGCTGCTGTTACCTGGTGCCAGTTGAGCCGGGATTGGTTGATTTTCTTGATGGATTTAGGCTCCAGTTTCTTCATGAGTCTGAAAGCACAGACGCACAGGTCAAGTAGGCTTCATTTAGTTTGTAAAGCAGGTTTTTACAGATTTTAACTTGACTTTTCCAAAACAATTCCCAACATTTCCATGACCTTGTCTAATTTATTCATATCCATGTTTTAAACAAATATTTACTCTCATCAACTGATCTTTATAAGCATGTTTTACTCCATCTTAACCCGAGTGAGAGTAGTGATGGGCAAAGCAAAGCCCCATGAAGCACCAAAACGTTTGAACCAAATGATTCGAAGTTCCGAAACATGACTCGAAACCCTCCCAGCAGTGACCTCTAGTGGTGAAGTGTCATTATAAGATTCACGTCTGTGTGTGTGACATGGATGACTTTCTGTTTGCAAAATAAAAAGTTTAATAAAAGCTATAGAATATTATTTGTTGACAACTCAATAAGTGTACTTCCAAATAAAATAAGTTCACATAAGCTGTTTAGCTATAATTTGGTGCCAATAATCTTGGTTTTATAAACATAAAACCTAAATTAACTCTGTGTTTCTGTGTACATGTTACTGATGCATTGATTTAAAAACATAAGCCTTTCATAAGTGTATGTCTGCTAATATCTGTGACAAAAGCACTAATTGCACTAACGCAGAAATACTGATGGATGCTTTTCTAATTATCTTTTCGAACCCTACCTGGCAATATAGCCTACAGTGTTATGATGTGTGTCTATTGAATGTTATTACTGCTAACTATGTGTTGGTGTATATAACTAAACTGTAACTATAAACTCCTAACAAACAGTCTGGCTAACTACTATCAAATATCACTGCCAAAATCACTCTCAAAATCGCTAATACTCTCGCCTCTCACAAAGCCATATACAGTAATACATCCATGGGACAGACGCTCTAACTTTTCATTTAAACCTTTGGAAGTGAGTTGGCAAGGCTTGTCCTGCTCCGTGGTTCGTTCAAAACACTGTCAATCAAACAAGCCCTCTAGTGAAACACTCGTGAAACTGCTGCGGTTCATGAAACACTTAGGTCACATGACTGGGGTTTTGAATCATGTTTCGGAGCACTGCTTCAAAGCTTCGGAACTGTTTTGAAACGCCCGTTTCATTTGGCCCATCACTAAGTGAGAGGCATTTTCGATCTGGTGAGAGAAAAGACATTATTTCTGGTGTATGTTTTTTAGAACTCTTGGGCACAGACAAGTGTAAGTATTGTTGGCATGTGAATACCTAAGATTTCTAAATTCTAACAGCTTAGCTGATTGTGAGTCGTTACTCTGGGCTCGTTAGTTTCTCTGTGGCGAGCTGCAGTTGAAGGAACACCCAGCAGCCGAGGGGCACATTGGATTTGAGGCTAGACCCACTGACATTTGTACCTTCAGTTCTGGTCAATTTGCCTGGCGACGCCGCAAGCTCCGATTTTGTTTTGAAACCACAATATTTTCTAATTTTACAAAACTTTTCCAAAACCAGTACAATTCCAAAACTTTTCCATGGACGGGAAATTAGATTTCAACTTTCCATGACTTTTCCAGGTTTCCTATGACTCCATGTTTAAGAGAGTTCTATGAAGAAGTAGAGACACTAAAAGCCATCTCACTCGAGGGACGTGCAGGTGCAGCTGATAAATGTTACGAGAACACAGACTGTAACGGTTGGAGGCTGTTTGTAGAAGGAAAGACAAGTAAAGCAGCACCAAACCTACAAAAGCTTTATAGACCAGAAGCATCCAGTGAGTATTAGTACTGTAGGTGAAGACCTGGGGCCTCGGCATTTAAAAAGACTTGGCTCTGTGCAAACTGGAATCCATGCATGCGCTGGGGAAAAGACGACACTCGTGGAGAGAAGCAAAAGTGAAGTGACTATAGGGAAGTGTTTGATGTGGGAAATAACCATTTTGAACGAATAATTACATTTATATTTAAGGCAGATGTTGAGCAAACACTGGCTATAATAATGGCTCAGCACGAGTGAGGCTTTGTTTAAAACTAAAGCATCAGACTAGACACAGGTCCATCTTGTCTTTACCCGCCACAAGACAGAATGTAGGTGAACACAAATGATCCCAGAAACTATTCAAATATCTTACTCCATTTGTAATCTCCTTAAATAGTTTTGTCAGTTATATTTTGAGCCAGTCATGTTGTCACATTAGATCTTCAAATGTTTAAAGGTAAAAATATTCAAATAACTTGTATTAGAAAAATAACAAAATAAAAACACTGTAGAGAGACAGAAAAGAGAGAAGAGGAGAGAAACACTGGAGGAGCTGTGCAGAGGAAGAACAGGCAGGGTTCCTACAGATTTTAACTTCAGGTTTTCCATGACTTTTCCATGACTTCTCCAAAACAATAGCAAACTTTTCCATGACCTTGTTTAACATAATTTTAAGTCAACAACCGTCTTTCATTAACTGATTAGGACCAAAACACACACAAAAAAATACATAAATATTAAGTTCCAAATAATTTGGATCATAAAATACTACAACTTCAGAGAATTTTATTTCAGTTTTAAACAAAATTGAAAAATGTTTCAGTTTAATAAAGTAACGTTTTTCCCCACCCTAACACATTTATTTTAGCTTCAGCTTCACCAAAACAAAATAAAAATTGCTTTAATAGTTTTCTATCAAAATTCTGCCTCAAAGTTTGGCTTTTGATCCAAACAAGTTTTTCAATTCATTTTTTTTTCTATAGCCCAGAAACACAGCAACAGTTTTGACTAATGGAGGATTGACAATGAACTGACAATTGGACATGACTGAATCTTGATCTCTTGTTTTTTATGATTATTAATTGTCCTGCCCGACCAGCAGGACACAACTCATTATTTCCAATGTATTTTTGAGTCTAAAATAATTTAGATTTTTCCAAAACTTTTTCAAAACCCATAGAATTCCAAAACTTTTCCAGGGCCTGGAAATTAGAATAGAATTTCCATGACTTTTCAAGGTTTTTCATGACTGTAGGAACCCTGAACAGGTACAAGGTGACTCAGGAGGCTGACAGTAGACTAGAGTTAGTTTGTCCACTTTGCCCTGATGAAGACCTGGTGTTGAAACGCGTTGGCGTTTGAATAAAGCAAACAAAAAGAGAGACGTGCCTCGGACCTCTTTTGTTCTCTTTGAGAGTTAGTTTGTCAGTCTGGTGAAGTGAATGTAAAACAGGCAGCATTTCTTTGAATCTTTGTCTGTTTATGTGAGCTCCAGCAGATCTCTGCATGTGGCAGCTGTTTCTCGGGCTAAAAGGAATGAAATTACAATTTCTCTTGTAAGAGTATTGTGTACTGAGTTGTAATGTGACAAAAAGCAGTGTCAGAAAAGCAGAAAAACAACAGGAACATTGTCACTGACACAGATTTTGGGATCACATTCAGTGTAAATCTTTAAAAACATGCTTTTTCATCTGTTTGATGAGCACATGATTTGTTGTGCTGCAGTAGAAATGTTTTAAATCTCCAACTGCAGTTAGCAAACAAGCTCCAGCTAAAGTCTGCACAGGTGACGTGAAAACAGAAGATCAGAGGTGTTCAGGTCAGAATGGTCCTGAGCTCTACTCACTCGCACAGGATGACTCCATCCTTCAGGCCTTTCTGGAAGCTCTCTCCGATGCTCAGTCCTGTCATCTCTTCGATCCAGAAGCGTAGCTCCTCCTCCTTCTGCAGGTCGTACTTCTGAGCGATCTGAAAACAAGCACACGTCACACTAAAGAGACTGTCTATGAACATATTCAGCTCCATTCACACATCTGTCTGCATCTCCACAGCTCAAACTGCTCAGTTTCACCTTGTGATGTCATCTAGTGGTAGATTTAAAATGACCTGAATGTTTAGCTTCATTTAAACCAATCCACAGAACAATGCACTAGTCTATAATAAATGACTAGACTCTTGAATTGTTTCCTAATTTCTCTCTTGTTAAGAAGCAATCATTTCTGATAAAAGTCTGACAGTTCAACACAACTTTAGTGATGTTTTGGATGAGGAAAAGGCATTAAATATAGAATAAAAAGCAGCATTAGACAGAAGCTTTAAAAACTGCTCCATTAACCCAGAAGGACCAGAGACATTTACAATAAACACATGTTCACATGTTTAAGACAAATACAAACTTTGGTAAACAGTGATTAAGTTGATTATATTTTTTCTTTATGTTTCTCTTCTGGAAGAGAACACATCTGTGTCAAATATCTTTTTATTCTCTAAACTCTAGAGCTGTAGTTGACCAAAGAAATCGACTGAAGACACGTCCTATCGACTAAAAAGACAGTCTGACTCAGTTTGTGCTCGAAAAGACTAAAAATGTAATGAAGTTCATGCAAAAACAACAATTTATGCATAACATAAAAAGAAAAGTGTTTTTATTTCTAAGACATATTAAAGCAGTGATTTGGAATCAACACATTTATCACCTTATGTTGTTGTTTATCATTAATCTTTCTAATCCTAATGATCTTTCTCTAAAATGAATTGAAAAAACAAATGTGGATATAAATGAACAAATTATCATTTGAGTGTCCAGGGCAAATTGTGACCCAAAGAAGAAACTATAATCTATTGAACCAACATAGTGGTATAATCTAGGCCTTTAAATAAACAACATCATTGTCCAGTGTTTGTGTTCCTGCTGCGATATTCAAGTCAAATGTACAACTTTTGAACACAAACATTAAAGACAGATGTATTTATCAAGTGCTCTTTCTCATTTTGTGAAATCCTTTTTACATTGTGTAGAGACTTTCTGCTGGAAAACGTCCTTCAACATCTTACTTTTTCTTTTTGTAATTTACCTTTTGGGGCAATTTTAAGCAAATAAATAGATTTTTAGACCTTTTAAAAGTCTTTTTTTAACCCTGACTTTTTCCACCTAATATTAGGAATAAGTATGAGTTAGAATGAGTCCAAACTCAAAAAGAGTTGAAAATCCTCAAGTTTAGATCACCAGTCCAGGTCCCATCAGCCTCAGCCTCCAGTCCTCCTGTACGCCCCACAGTTCTCTGGTCTTCCAGTCCTCCTGTACGCCGGTTCTCTGGTCCTCCAGTCCCCTGGTTCTCTGTTCCTCCAGTCCTCCAATCCCACAGTCCTTCCGTCCTCCAGTTCTCATGGCCTAAATTCCTCCAGACCTACAGTCCTCCATTCCCCCCGTCCTCTTGTCCTACAGTCCTCTTGTCCTCCCGTCCTCTTGTCCTACAGTCCTCTTGTCCTCCCGTCCTCTTGTCCTACAGTCCTCTTGTCCTACAGTCCTCCCGTCCTCTTGTCCTACAGTCCTCTTGTCCTACAGTCCTCTTGTCCTACAGTCCTCCCGTCCCACAGTCCTACAGTCCTCTTGTCCTACAGTCCTCTTGTCCTACAGTCCTCCCATCCCACAGTCCTACAGTCCTCTTGTCCTACAGTCCTCTTGTCCTACAGTCCTCTTGTCCTACAGTCCTACAGTCCTCTTGTCCTACAGTCTCACAGTCCTCTTGTCCTACAGTCCTCCCGTCCTCTTGTCCTACAGTCCTCTTGTCCTACAGTCCTCTTGTCCTCCCGTCCTCTTGTCCTACAGTCTCACAATCCTCTTGTCCTACAGTCCTCTTGTCCTACAGTCTCACAGTCCTCTTGTCCTACAGTCCTCTTGTCCTACAGTCCTCTTGTCCTACAGTCCTCTTGTCCTACAGTCCTCTTGTCCTCTCGTCCTCTTGTCCTACAGTCCTCTTGTCCTACAGTCCTCTTGTCCTCCCGTCCTCTTGTCCTCCCGTCCTCTTGTCCTACAGTATGTGAGGAATGTGCTGAGGAGAGCTGTGTGGAGCAGGAGCAGCACTGCACACACATCACTCTTATGTAAGGCCCCCAGACGGGCCCCAACTCCAGTGTCCTCATGGGACACTGCACCGCTCAGGACTGTGGACGAGGACAAATCATCAACACATTATCTGTCTGTGTCTGTGTCTGTCTGTCTGTGTGTTTGTGTCTGTCTGTGTCTGTGTCTGTCTGTATGTGTCTGTCTGTGTCTGTCTGTGTCTGTCTGTGTCTGTCTGTCTGTGTGTGTGTGTGTCTGTGTCTGTCTGTGTGTGTCTGTGTGTGTCTGTCTGTGTGTGTGTGTGTTTGTTTTTATCACCTTATAGGGACAACCACCGGACAGCACACTCTACAAGTGGGAACCTGAATTTTTGTCGGGACAAAAATGATGGTCCCCACAAAAATGACAATGTAATTGATGAAAATAAGTTCCGAACAACACCCTGTACAAATTTGGGAAAAATCCCCACAAGTCAAAAAACCTGACTTTAAGTGTGTGACTACACACACTGTGTCTATTTTAACAGAATAGCGTGTTTTAGAGGGGGATTATTGGAGACACTCAGTCCGCCTCTGAGGCACTCTGCTCTGGTTTTCTGATATGGGGGGGTCATTGCTCACTCTCATGCCCGGAGAAGAGCACTCATCCACGGCTAGGTTGGACGGAGGGTCGGCCTCTGTCCTCCGGAGAACTAGACAATTTTCTTACCCGATTTTAAACACTTTAATTCGGCCTGGGGCACTTCTTAGGGGCATGGATGGATGCAGCGTGACCTGCTCTTTAACCCTGGGTGGGTCTTAAGCCAGAGCACCGTGTATTTTTGACAGAATAGCCGGTTTTAGAGAGGGGGAATCCCGGGACATCCAGTCCGCCTCTGGTGCACTCTGCTCGGACTGGGCTTTGGGTTATACACCCCCTGAGTTCCAGAAGAACCAGACTGTTTCAGGCTTTATTTTACCTTGTCTAATAAGATGCTTTGCTTGTTTTAGAGGCATGGATTGTGACTCAGATGACCTGTCTGGGTGTACCTCATCGGGCAGCCCTGCTTTTGTTCCTGAATTCAGCGACAGCGATGGGGACAGTGGAGATTCATTTAATTCATTCATGTCAACAGAAAGCAACCTGCCAGGAAATTCAAAAAATAGACCCAGGACACACTCAAAAAGCCCAATCCAACATACCAATGACACCCCTTCAGAACAGCAACAAGTACCAGAAAGTAGCTCATCACCTCCTTGGACAGTCCGACGCCAACGTTCACTGTCAGTGCAGGCAGTAACTACAAACGCAGATGGGTCTCGCCAGTACAATAAGAGACAATATTGCTTGTTCTGTAATAAAGGATTACTGAAAATAACTCGACATTTGGAGCATGTTCATAAAAATGAACTCGAGGTTGCACAAGCCATGTCTTATAATAAGGGATCAAAAGAAAGAAAACTCCATCTTGAACATCTTCGAAACAGGGGAAACTTTGCTCATAATGTTGAGGTGTTAAACGGAGGTCCAGGTGAACTTGTTCCCCGGAGGAAACCATCAGTAAACACAGAAGCCCAGGATTACATGCACTGTGTTCACTGCCAAGGCCTATTTAGAAAGAAGATTCTTTTTAAACATGTCTCAAAATGCAAGTTTAAGCCTAGCGGTGAGCCAAATCGAGGAAGAACGCGGGTTCAGGCGCTCTGTGCATTTGCTGTACCACCACCTCCGGGTGTCAAAAAAGACTTCTGGAAGCTGCTAAGCAACATGATAAATGATAAAGTTTCTTCCATAGTGAAAAAAGATCCATGTATTCTAGAATTTGGTGAAAATCTTTTTAGTCGTTTTGGCCATGATCCTGGGAAACATGAGTATATTCGTCAAAAACTGAGAGAGTTGGGAAGGCTTCAGTTATGCTCAAGTAAAAACCCGGAGCTAAAGACCATTGAGGACCATGTTTTGCCTTCAAATTTCATGCATGTTGTAGAATCTGTGAAATGTGTAGCTGGTTATGACAGGCAAAACAATACATATAAACGCCCAAGTCTGGCTCTCAAATTAGGGCATAGTCTGTCAAAGATTTCCATGTTGGTTGAAAGTCGTTCAAACATCCAGAACAACAGTGTTGCAGCTAAAAATGCCCGTACATTCAGACAAATCTATGAAGCAAGATGGCATGAAATGATATCTGCAGCGTCACTGAGAACACTTCAAGAAGCTAAGTTTAATGCTCCACTTTTACTTCCATTCACAAGAGATGTCCAGGTGCTTCATTCATTTCTGGATGCAGAGCAGCAGAAACTTCACTCCATGTTGTCTTCTCAAGTGTCAACCCAGGACTGGGCTGGATTAGCAAAAGTCACCCTGACTCAGATAATTCTCTTTAACAGACGGCGGTCCGGCGAAGTATCAAAAATGCCTCTGTCAGCATGTCTCCGCATAGCCAGGATGCGCTGGAAGACCTGGGTGATGCACTCTCTGATTTAGAAAAGAAACTGTGTCAACACTTCAGAAGACTGGAGATAGCGGGGAGGGTTAAGGAAGGTGCCGGTTCTTTTGACACCAACCATGCAGGAAGCATTGGATCTTCTTGTCAGCAAGCGAGAGATGTGTGGGGTTGTACCGGGAAACAAATACCTTTTTGCCAGACCACAAGCATGTTCATACTTTCGTGGGTCTGACTGTCTCCGGCATTTTGCCAAGATGTGTGGGGCAAAAAACCCAGAAAGCCTCACCGCCACAAAACTGCGCAAGCAAACTGCAACGTTGTCTCAAGTTCTTAACCTGAGCAACACAGAGTTGGATCAGCTGGCCGATTTCCTGGGGCATGATGTAAGAGTCCACCGACAGTTCTACAGACTTCCAGAAGGCACCCTTCAACTGGCTAAAGTGAGCAAGATCCTCATGGCTTTGGAGCAGGGACGTATGGCTGAATTCAAGGGAAAAGCCTGGATGACATCACTATTGACCCACAAGGTAAAGATTTTTTTGGTCTATCCACACTTGAGCTCAGAGCACACAGGCCAGGTTCCAGGTTAAAAAAGCCCCAAATAGTACCTTGTAAGTCGGATCCAAAGTGACACATTGTGCCGTTAAAGACCCAGAGTTTAGCTCCAGCAGACAGGCCAGGAAACACTCTTTTAAACCCCAGAATAGTACCTTGTAAGTTAGATCCAAAGTGACACATAGTGCAGTCAAATAGCCAGACTTCAGCACCACAAACAGGCAAAGTTGCTCTCTTTTATACCCCAGAATAGTGCCTTTTAAATGGGACCAAAAGTGACACTTGGTGCAGTCAAAGAGCCAGAGTTAAGCACCACAAACAGGCAAAGTTGCTCTCTTTTATACCCCAGAATAGTGCCTTTTAAATGGGACCAAAAGTGACACTTGGTGCAGTCAAAGAGCCAGAGTTAAGCACCACAAACAGGCAAAGTTGCTCTCTTTTATACCCCAGAATAGTGCCTTTTAAATGGGACCAAAAGTGACACTTGGTGCAGTCAAAGAGCCAGAGTTAAGCACCACAAACAGGCAAAGTTGCTCTCTTTTATACCCCAGAATAGTGCCTTTTAAATGGGACCAAAAGTGACACTTGGTGCAGTCAAAGAGCCAGAGTTAAGCACCACAAACAGGCAAAGTTGCTCTCTTTTATACCCCAGAATAGTGCCTTTTAAATGGGACCAAAAGTGACACTTGGTGCAGTCAAAGAGCCAGACTTCAGCACCACAAACAGGCAAAGTTGCTCTCTTTTATACCCCAGAATAGTGCCTTTTAAATGGGACCAAAAGTGACACAAAGTGCAGTCAAAGAGCCAGAGTTAAGCTCCACCAGAGGGCAAAGTTGCTCTCTTTTATGCCCCAGAATAGTGCTTTTAAAATCGGATCCAAAGTGACACATAGTGCAGTCAAATAGCCAGAGTTAAGCTCCACCAGAGGGGCAAAGTTGCTCTCTTTTATACCCCAGAATAGTGCTTTTTAAATGGGACCAAAAGTGACACTTGGTGCAGTCAAAGAGCCAGACTTCAGCACCACAAACAGGCAAAGTTGCTCTCTTTTATACCCCAGAATAGTGCCTTTTAAATGGGACCAAAAGTGACACTTGGTGCAGTCAAAGAGCCAGAGTTAAGCACCACAAACAGGCAAAGTTCCTCTCTTTTATACCCCAGAATACTGCCTTTTAAATAGGATACAAAGTGACACATAGTGCTGTTTGAAAGTCACTTATAAGCTCCACAACACAAGCTAAGTTGCTCTCTTTTAAACCCCAGAATAGTGCCTTTTAAATCGGATAGAAAGTGACACATAGTGCAGTCAAATAGCCAGAGTTAAGCTCCACCTGACAGGCAAAGTTGCTCTCTTTTATGCCCCAGAATAGTACCTTGTAAGTCGGATCCAAAGTGACACATTGTGCCGTTAAAGACCCAGAGTTTAGCTCCAGCAGACAGGCCAGGAAACACTCTTTTAAACCCCAATATAGTGGGTCTATGCTGGGCAGCAAACTGGCCACTATCAGCCTCTGAGTCTCTGGCCAGGCCTGGTGCTCCTCTCTGGGCCTAGTGCTCTCACACTCTGCCTCCTGGAGCCTCTTCTCCACCTCCACAAGACTCCAGGAGAGCCTCACACTCTGCCCAGGAAAGGTGCTCCTATCTGGGCAGGTGAAGACATACATAAAGTTTGTACATTTTGGCTTGACTAAGCTGTTTCTTTACTTTTGGCAGATCATGCCCTCCAGGACAGTGAGGACGAGGACGAGAACCAGAACATAGAAGAGGATCTGGATACTGAAATGCCAGACGAAACAAATGAAACATCTCAGCCTGTTACAATTGAAACATCCACCCATCCTTCACTGCAAGCGGTCCAAAGACCGTCACGCAAAGGACCGTCACGCACCCCCACTTCAGCTCGCCGGACAGTCGTAAAGAGAACGTGGAACCAAAGAGAGGTCAAAGCCGTGGAAAAGCACTTGATGCACTTCATAAACTCGTGCCGAGTTCCGGGCAAAGCAGACTGTGACAAGTGCCTTCGGCTTGAGAAAGTCGCCCTCAAACGGAGGGATTGGTTAGCAGTGAAATATTATGTAAAGAATCGAATCACAGCTCTTAAAAGAACAGTTTAATAATTATAATTCAATTTATGTTAATAAAGATTTAGTTTTATTCATTTTTGTGTGTCATTATTTCATAAAAATTCATTCCAATAACCAGTGTACATGGTTGGGTCTCATAACTATCTCTATCCCTGAAATGTCCCCAGAAGTTTTTAATGGAAGAAATGTTTTTTGAAGTCAAATTACTGCTAAGGAAATTTAGAGAACCATAACATATTTTTTGGGCTCCGGTAGAACCAGCAGAAAGGGACGTTCCCACAAGGCATGTTCTAGTCATGCGTCCCTACAATATGTTAAAGACACGTATGTGTGTGTCTGTCTGTGTCTGTCTGTGTCTGTCTGTCTGTGTGATTGGTCTGACAGCAGGTGTTTGTGATCAGCGCAATCTGCTTTTTTGATGAAATCGTCACATCTAGATTTCGTTTTTTTTCTATTTGACTCTTTCTTCCATCCTGTTACTCTTAGTCTCAGAGTTTCAGAGTTGATTTATTAAAATATATCAATTTATTAAAGTGAAATGTTGATTTTTTGCATGTTTTCATGTCTAAAAGTTGTTGTAAGAAGATGTAAGAAAAACACATGATGTGGCAAAAGTCTTGTTGCAGCAACACAAAGTTCTAATTAATCATTCATTCATTTTCTACCGCTTAATCCCGTTAGGGGTCGCGGGTGACTGGAGCCTATCCCAGTAACTTTGGGCCTTAGGCGGGGCACACCCTGGACAGTGGCCAACTTGCCACAGGGTTAGACAGACAACCATTCACTCTCTCATTCACTCACTAAGGGAAATTTACAGTGATGCCCAATGAACCTAAACATGTTTTTGGCAGTGGGAGGAACCCGGAGTACCCGGAGAAAACCCACAGTGACACGGGGAGAACATGCAAACTCCACCCAGAGAGATCATGAGATGTTGATATGGTCCGACCCGGGAGTCGAACCCACGACCTCCTTGTTGGGAAGCCAGAGCTCTAACCACTCTGCCACCGTGCACCCAGTTCTAATTAATCGATTCTTTAATTAACTTTTTATTGAAGGGCTGAGGTTCCTTGTTTTTCTCTGAAAATCTGGCAACACTGATTTAGCTAGTGATAGTAAATTGTGTTTACCTTGAAGACGAGAGGAAAATAAATGGTCTATAAGATAAAAAAAGGTAGGATCATTATTATTGATCACAGTCGTCTTCATAAAGCAGGAGGTCCAGCAGCCTAGCCTAGCTTAAACTCCTCTCTCTTCTCCGTTAACTCTTGGTACTTGCTTTAGCATCAAAGAGTAAAGAGTAGAGATGTCAAGATTATTAGGTTAACCGATAATCATAATTATTCCGAACACAATATAATCGCAAGAACAAAAGAATAATAATCGTGACACGTTTGGAAACAAAAGATTCTCTTCTGAAACTAGTGATTATAGCTGCAGATGTTTTATCTCAGATAAACACATTTTGTTTTTTTGCTATAGTAAATGTACATTTGTGATTTTGTCTTTCTTATTATGGTGGACAAATAACAAATAATGATTTTGGTCATAAAAATAGACTTAAAAAAAAAAAATATATATATATATAAAAAAAAAAAAAAAAGATCCCTCTCACCCTACGCGGGTGGTCTCATCCGCTTTCCAAGCTCGGGTCCTCTACCAGAGGCCAGGGAGCTTGAGGGTTCTGCGCAGTATCCTTGCTGTTCCTAGGACTGCACTTTTCTGGACTGAGATGTCGGATGTAGATCCAGGGATATGTTGTAGCCACTCATCCAGTTTGGGGGTCACGGCCCCCAGTGCACCGATCACCACGGGCACCACTGTTGCCTTCACCTTCCAAGCCTTCTCCAGCTCTTCTCTGAGCCCTTGGTATTTCTCTAGTTTCTCATGCTCCTTTCTCCTGATGTTGCCATCACTTGGTATTGCCACATCCACCACCACGGCTCTCCTCTGCTCTTTATCCACCACCACGATGTCTGGTTGGTTCGCCATTACCATTCTGTCTGTCTGTATTTGGAAGTCCCACAGGATCTTGGCTCGGTCATTCTCTACCACCTTGGGAGGTGTTTCCCATTTAGATCTTGGGGTTTCCGGTCCATACTCGGCACAGATATATATATATAAACCTGTCTCTCTCTCTTTTTTTTTCAAATATAAAATATTTATTAAAATAAAAGCAGCAGAAGGTTTTGTTTCATTCAGAAGGTTTAATTGAAAAAAAAGTAGCATGTTAGTAGAGCTGTAGTTGTTTAATCGTTTAGTTAATTAATCGGTCGATAGTTGACTAATTCCTTTATTTACATTATAAGGAATTTGTCTTCAACAGAAACAGAATCATTGGTCTGAACAAACACACTGTTTCCTCTTCTATAGTTTTTGCATGAACTACAGAATATGTTGTTTTGAACCAGGTTTCTTGCAGAGTTGTCATAATACTCAACTTGATTTTGATATTAGGGAACAGACTTCTCAACACCAATTCACCACAATTAGAGTGTCCTTTCAAGAAAGTCACATTTTTATACAATAAACTGATATTTTCAACACAAAATACAAGCTTATGATCAAAGATTTAATTTCAAACCAGTTTTGATGAAACTCAAGATTATTTTGCTGAAAATATCCGATTTTGTTCAAATGTTTGTCTTGTTCATGTTCTCTGCATTTGTACAAATGAGTTTCTAATGTCGACACCAGTTTTAACCTTGATTTGCAGTATTTTGGACAACTCTACTTTTAGCTTCAGAGCCTTTGCCACGCCCCCTTTTTAGTCGATTGATGGGACATGTTTTTTAGTCGAAGAATTTCTTTGGTCGACTACAGCCCTATGTTAGACTGAGAATGAAAAAGATTTGATTGTGGTTTGGTTGTGGCGATGATGAGTAATGGTGAGATTTTGTATCACAGTAATACTAACCTTTGAGATCGTGAAAACCCAGTAAAGAGCAGTCCTTTCAAATGTTTATGCCCAGGGTTACGTCTTTTTTTTTCTTTTGTTGCTTTTGATACAGTCCAAAAAGGTTGTAATCCCAATAACAGCCAATGCACACACACAGTAAACACAGACAGCCAATCAGAGCGTGGAGGAGTCGGGACATGCATCAAATGAACCAATGAGAGCAGCCTCTGGAGCTGAGCGTTGGCCAATCACAGCGCTTCAGCTCACGTGCCGCTGAGTCGGAGAAGACACAAAGCCGAAGAACTGAAAGTGCTGAAAGACTTGAGATGTTCACGAGTCAACTTGAGTCCGAGTCTCCATCTCTGATATTTACAGTAGTTATAGTTATTAAGCAAATGACCAACAAATGCCTTGAATAATCACAAGTATGGATTCTCTTAGGTCTGGGCAACATTAAGAGAAAAACGGAAGATTGTGTTTTTTTGGGCTGCAGTCATAAAAGAGGTGGATTTGAGTGATTTTTTCAGGTCTGATTTAAAAATATAATGAACTTTTAGCGTGTTTTCATGTCTAAAAGTCGTTATTAATGTTAAACATTGCTAGAAACTTGTTTTGTAGAGACACACAACGGTCTAATGAAATGATATATTTTCACTTGTTTTGAGATTGATCGCTTGTAATTGTCTGAAAATCTGGCAACACTGATCAGCCTGGGACAGCTGGATTTAGACACTGAGCCTGAAGAAAGAATGTTCTAAAAAAAAAGCAGATGATCGTATTTACCTCAAAAGCAATTTTGAAAATAGACAGTTTACAAGAATCATGATCAAATTGAAATTGTGATCCGACTCCAAGAAAACTGTGATATACATTTTTTGCCACATCGCCCAGCCCTAGACTCACTTAACCTGAATGTTCTACTTGTGAGAACTGAATCTGGAACGCCTCTCCACAGATCTGACCTGTAACCTGGTCTCTTCTTCATGACGTTTCTGTTCTGCTGAGGAAGACAAGATACAATCTCCACGAGTAAATAAGTAAGTCATGTTTATTTGTTTTTCAGCGCTAATATTGACTGACACAGACTAGACTTTCCACTTTAGGTTCACCAGGTTTGTTTGGGTTCACGTCTGGATTCTGTCCCACACACGTTTTGTAAAGTCAACTTTTACTATATTTACTTATTCTGTCACAATAACTCTTGTTTCATTTAGAGTGATTGGTTTATTGTTTTTCTCCTAAAAGGAACTTATAAAGGAGACATATTGTGTTTTTCTATGAAGTTAGTACTGAACTATGACAAGAATTTATATTTTGTTCATTGTCAAACACAAAATAATTCTCAAAACAGTTCATGAACAGGCTCTTTGACTTCACCTCATTATTGTTAGAACATGTTTAAATGACAAGAAGCAGATCCTAAAGCACAAAGTAGCTACAGGACAAATGTTTAACTATGTTTAGAATTTTAAAATGACAAGTAAAAAGAGTTAAGTGGGCGGGGCTAAGTGGTAGATGAAAACGTCTCATAATGTTTGAAATTGTATCTACATAAAATGTGTTACTTGCACAATACATTTGAGTTACAAACCAGTATATGAACCATTTTCTAACATGTTGACTAAGCTGTTCAGTCTGTCCACAAACAAACACTCAAAGCCACAGTCCTGACTGAGTATCTGGATCAGTGCTGGAGACAGACCGATATGTCCACGGCCCATTACTCAGATTTTTACGAATATCGGCTATCTGCCTATCAGAACAATAAAAAAACTGTAGAGACAGAAAATGAGAGAAGAGAGAAACACTGGAGGAGCTGTGCAGAGCCCAAAGTAGACTTTTGTCTTCTAGAGTTAGATTGTGTTTAGTGAATTCAATAGATTTTTGATCAGGCAGTTGCTTGGACAGTCGTCTGCAGAGCCGCACTCACAGTGATCAGCTCAGCTCCAGTTAGTTTTATGTCTCTCCTAAGTCTGCAGCTTTGATTTGATCATTAACATGTCTTTAGGAAAGTTTCATTCTTGTTCTATGACTAAAGTTTATAAATATGAACTCATGTGCTGCTTTAACACAGAGGAGGCTATAATGTGATGATAGACTTTGTCAGTGTGGTGACAAGGACTGTATATGTATATGTATTTATATACTGTATATATACAGTCCACACTCTAATCCCTTGTCTCTTTCCTTTTGTCCCACAGACAGAAGAAAACCATGTACAGGTGGGGTCTCCTCGATGGGCAGTCTCACCAGCCATCCTGAGTCTCATCACATCACCGTCTTCAACATCATCCTTGTTCTCATAAACGATCAAATATTATGTAACCTGCCATCTAATGTGTAGCGTGGTCCTTACTAGTGAATGTTTTTTTTTTACTAAAACAAGAAAATCAGCCTTGAAATAAAATGTGTAAATATTGGTATCGGCATCGGGCAAAAAAAAAAAATAATAAAGAAGCTGCAGCGAACGCAGGAGTTGGGAAAATCCATCTTCAGCCAATCAAAGACTCACTCCTGTGACATGCTGCTGTTCTCCTCTCACATCAAGAGGAAAGGACGACTGTTTACTGAAATCTTTTACAAACTTTTTGAAAGTCACATGATCACCGACAGGAGCTGCACCTGTCACATGACCACCGACAGGAGCTGCACCTGTCACATGACCACTGACAGGAGCTGCACCTGTCACATGACCACTGACAGGAGCTGCACCTGTCACATGACCACTGACAGGAGCTCCACCTGTCACATGACCACTGACAGGACCTGTCACATGACCACTGACAGGAGCTGCACCTGTCACATGACCACTGACAGGAGCTGCACCTGTCACATGACCACTGACAGGAGCTCCACCTGTCACATGACCACTGACAGGAGCTGCACCTGTCACATGACCACTGACAGGAGCTGCACCTGTCACATGACCACTGACAGGAGCTCCACCTGTCACATGACCCTAACCCTGATAACTTGAAGCTAATGTAGAAATAAGAGGAGAGTTCTTTGCACATGTGGAGGTTTAAAAGCTAACATTTTCACCACATGTCCACGATCTATCATGCACCTTATATAAATACAGAAACACCGCATCAGCAATGGCGAAGTCAGACATTTTCTGTGTTGGATTTGTGTTCAAGCCTTGAAAGTTAGTCCCAAAGGTGTGAGATGATAGGTTCCTGCACTCTGAAGCAGCTCTGTTCTGCGCTGAGGCTCCATCTGAACAGCATTTACATGACAAGCATCACCACAAACACGCACATTCTTCATTTAACTCTGACCAATCTGCTCCATATACAAGGTCTTAAAAAACGACTTCAAATTGTTTTATGAAGTTTATTGATCAGAAAAATCAGACTGTGGTTGCCTAGACATTCTTGGAATTTACACCAGGAGCTGTAGCAGCAGTAACTGCAGCAGCACGTCATACGCGCGTATTTTCAAAAGCTTCAATCTCCACTAGACGCGTCAGTGCTGCTCCAATAACGCGAGCCTGAGCATCTACACACATGAATAAACCAAAAAACTGCTCCATATTATGAACGAGGAAGAGCCTAAAACTGTGAATCAGAGGTGTGTTCGTTAACAGGCCGCGGTGCTGCATTTGCATATTTTACATCAGGGTTTTTTGGCTACTTCACGTTGTACTAAGAACCTTAATTGTTCTTCTATTTTTCACACCGTCCCGCAAATAATAGCGTAGGGTTTCTCTCGCCTGCTCTCTCATCCACGTGAGAGAGCATTGGCACCCCAACAGGCACGCGCACCGAGAAGAGCAGCCGGAGGAGAGCAGACCCGCCGTGGGAGAAAAAAAAGGCACAGGTAGGGCTAAACCGGCTCATATAAATCGATTGACAACAGAGGGAACAGCGTTGTTTTCACAAACATGTTCGTTACAAGTTAAACTGTAAAATGGTGTGTGGTTTAAAACAGTCTGACTCATTCATGGAGAAAAGAGCCTTATAAGGACGTGATTTAAAGTTGTGTTTGAAGTCGGAAAGTCTGCAATGTTCACGGTCGTTCACGGAGCTTCTGGGCACTTTACATGTTGGTTTAGTGGTTGTAATCTTTTTAGCTGACGTATTTTGAAAGGGCTAAGTACTTTATTTTGTCTCTGCGCGGCTTTTTCCTGTGTTTTTCCTGGTAAAACGCCTGGGAGACGCGCCGTTGACGCTGATAAATTAGAAGTCCGTCCTATTTTGAACGACGCGTAGCGTATTAGACGCGCGTCTCACACTTCTGGTGTAAATTGTCAGAACCAAATCAGACTTGATTCCATTATGAGCGTATCCTGCGCGTATGACGGCTGTATGACGTGCTGCTGCAGTTACGCGAAGCTGCAGCTTTGGTGTAAATTGGGGGTAGTCTTGGTTGACTTCTACCAATAGAAGAGTCGACTGAAAGCAAAAATGTGTTGTGTGTGAATGATCTGAGCAAATATCTGACCCAAACATAAGCTCAGATGTTTAGGCTAATTAACTACTCCTGAAGAAAAAGCAAAAATAAAGACGGTTAAATAAGATTTTCATGTAAAAAATCCAGAAGATCTTTGCAGTGTGATTTCTAACTCATGCACAGTTTGGTCGACTTAAAGACCAAAGAGTGATCAGCTGACTGAAATATCACCATCAAACTTTTTACTACAAACGATAAACCTGAGATTCAGTTTTCATATCTTCAAGACAACGACCACATTATTATCTAAAATGATATTATATTGCAGCTCTAGTCGGAGGATCTGATCTGCTGCAGAAATGCTCCAAACCAGTCGGGATGATTTATGACCTAAACACAGAGATCTACCTCTGACATCACAGATCAGGGACATTCACAAGAGTGTTTTCTGAGGCTCAGAGAGGACACAACTCCAGGATTAAACCCAGAGGTGGAAGAATGACCCACGTGTTCCTTTAGTAAACTCACACATACATGTAGGCTTGTCACGAGTAACAATACTGAGAGAAAATACATTAAGGAAATTGTTTTGTCTTTTTTTTTTTGACAGTTATGACAGTACATTTTGTTATGATTAAAAATAACAAAAAGCACACAAAACTACTACAGTGCTTGGGACATTTTTGTAACAACACTAGATACACAATCAAAATGATACTCAAGTAAAAACACAAGTCTACTGAAGTTAAAGTAGAAGTACATGTGCACACTTTTACCTTGAGAGGAAAAAGTGTTCTGAGTGAAATGTGAACTGGATGAATAAATCGTCCTGATTGTGTAATAAAACGTTCTACTCAATCAATGTAAGTCTTGACCTTTCTTTAAGCAGAGGGTCCTGCAGAGATCAGAATGTGTTTTGGGGGAGTCCTGGAGGAGGGACAGAACCTTGTGTAGACTATTCAAGACCGCTCTTGGTCTTAAAGTTGGACTGAGACTACAGAGCCGAATGCTGCGCTGTGATTGGCTGAGCTTGAGTGATTCTCGTCAGTTTCACTTTGTTGTTTGTAAAAGGTTTATAAGGCAAAGTTGCAAACAAAATTGATACTTGTTATTAACCAAGTGTCAGTCCTAGTTTGGTCTCGTGGGCCCGGTCTCGATCTCAGAAAGGTTTTGGTTTCGATTAGTGTGGTCTTGGCTACACTAATGGAGCCTAATGTAAATGTTTTACCTAGGATCCAAACAATCCTAACTACTTTTTGCTTTTCAGTCATAGCCGAGCTAAAAGTACAGATAAAACTGCCCTGTAAGTAGTGAGGTATTATTATTAAAGTACTAAACTGAAATCAAGTACAGAATTGAAAATTGGTCAGACCACATAAAAATATCTAACCTGGCCAGCCAGATGGTTTATCTCGTGATATTTGTGATTTCACAAACACAAGATAAACCATCTGGCCTTCCAGCCGCCTGATTGGTTTGAGAAACACAAACGATTGACCCAGTTTTTGTGCAGAAGTGTGTTTGATGGGGACAACTTCACAGAGGTCTTACTTATGCTTGGTAAATTCATTCTGTCTGCTTTGATAATCGTATCATTTTTTCTCTGATAAGACAGTTGTAATAAGCTACAAACTGGCCTGAAGTATTGAATTTGTGTTTAGTTCACCTTAAAACTCGCTCTCTAAGTGAAGCGTGCCTTTCGTTTGACCAAGTTGAATAGTTTTTGTTTAGTCCCAAAATTGTGAGACGATTCATGCTAAGCTAACAGTGAGCTCATGCGTTCTGAAGCACGCACCTCTGTTCGCTCTCTTCATTTAACTTCATTTAACAATCTGCTCGATAGCTACTTCAAATTTAAGACCTAAAGTCCTAATTTTAACAAATTTAAGACAATTTAAGACCTTAAATTTCCCATTTCAAAAGTAAGACTTTTTAAGACCCCACGGGAGTCCTGCATAGAACAAGAATGAAACTTATAGACATGTTCATGTTGAAATCAAAACTACACAGAGATAAGACTGAGCTGATCACTGTGAGTGCAGCTTTACACAGAGGAAAAGCCCAAACAACTGCCTGACCAGATATTGGCCAGAACTGAGGCCGATAGCCGATATGAACGTCAACATCACTTTACGCCCTACAGCGCATGGTTATCGCAGAAAGATCCGCTCTCTGTCTGCTTAGCTGGGGAAACTTATTTGAATAAAACAACAAAATGGGACGAGAGCAGCTGTTTGGATCAGGTCTGAACCGGTCTGACAGACGTCTGTGTTTTTCTCATTGTTTTTCTCCAGATTGTAACTTTTAAGGGTCGTAGGGTCGAATTTCATTCACAAATGTTGATTTAGCAGCAGAACTGTTGTTTTCTCACAGATAAACTCTTGTAGTTACTGACAATGGAGCTTTTTCGACTTGTTTCCACTGTTTGTGTCGATGAGCGACGGCTCTTACTGCATCACATTGTGTGGAGAAACATCAGCTCCAAAAAATATATGAGTGTATCTCTACTTGTTATAACCCACATTATGTTTTAGCTTCAGCCAGAACAGCTGCTGCCTTCGCTTGCTCTGAAAAAGATTTCACTTGTGAAGTGGTAGTTACCAGTAAGTTGTGTTTAAATGGTTTTGTGATCATGGCAAAAGAAAACTTGTTAAAACACACTTTATCTTGACAAATGCATGTAAATCAAGTGTAAACAAGTAAACTGATCATTTCCAATGGTCGTAAGATTGCTCTGAGGAAAAAATAAAATAAACATTTTGATTTTCTACTTAAATACAGGAAATGGAAACAGCACTTCGTTCAACTCAGTCTGTCATATAATAAAGTGAAAAACATTCTTCAGTTGTGATTCTTTTGCCACCGTCTGCCATATTGAGAGGTCAAAGGTTATTTTCAGCTCAGCGACTCGGACATTAAAATCATTTCCCAGTTTCCGAGTAGTAATTACGACATGAGGGGTTGTTCATAGAGCTGGGCAATACAGTATATCGAATTTTAGACAATATTGTGAATGTTGTTTTTGCACATAATTTCGCACATTTCACATTTGTCTGACAATAGGTTGCGTTCACGTGACATCACAACATTATATCGGTCGATAATATTGAACACAAATGAGGACTGAGCGGCTGAAAGTTGTTGTTATGGGTCTAATCTTGAATAAACATCACCTGATTGAAAATGTGCACAATTACAATGACATACACAGGAAACACTGCAACATCCTCATCAAATTTTGCAACTTAAACGCAACCTACTGACGCAAACGAACATTTACAAAACACATTTTAACACTTTTCTGACAAAATATCGTCTGGTTATCGTTATCGACATATGCCAAAAAGTATCCAGATATTTATTTTTGTCAATATCGCCCAGCCCGAGTTGTTCATTTGCATATTTCCCACTCGGAGAGTGGTATTTACCGTAATTCCCACACCAAATAAAAGCAGCATTAACAACAGCAAAGTGAAACTGAGCTCAGCCAATCAGAACGCTGCTTTCCAAACACTTAGTTATTAGATTCAGACAGTACACAGCGGTATGATTTGGTCCCACAATACCACTTTTACAGTTTACTCTTTGATGGAAAGAAAAGTGTTAGTGAAACATCTTTAAACAGTCAGCAGTCCTACTTTTACTCGTTACGTTACGTTCCAACTCTGCTCACGTTACACCACGATGAGCTAAAACATCTCCAGAGTGTGAAAAGTGCTTGGATAATGATCACATTCTACTTGTGCAATGCGCTCGTAATTACAACAGCGCCATTCGCTTTCTAACGTTCACACAAAACGGCCCGATCAGTGAGTGAAAACTTCTGGAACGCAGGGGCTGCATTTTTGGGACGATAACGGCGCGCTCCAGTGGATCCGCGTAAACAAAGCTCTGATCCGTGAGAGAAAAAGTCCACTTACTTTGCTCCGGACTTCTGCCGACAGTCCGTACGCTGGCCCCTTGTTGAAGTGAGTCATTGTCTGGAGAAAAACCGCGATGGGAAGCTTCTCTGTAAGTGTTTGGAGTGAAAAAAAACGCGCAGATATTCCGTGTGAAGCTTGCAGAGGGAGAGGTTCTTTTCTTGGACCGAACTGTGCAACTTTTTACGGCGTAAAAATGTCGCACGGAGATGGAAAAGACGACAGCCAATCGCCGCGCCGCGTTTGCTGAAGCCACGCCCTCCGCTCGGATCCATTGTGCCAGGATCAGGCTCGGTGGAGTTTTCGTGTGTGCGGTGGTGATCCACAGAAAGCCCGGGCGTGAGCAGTGAACGTGTGGCGTTTTGGAGGAGCGCAGGCGGAGAGAACACACCTGCGGGGCGCGTAGTGCTCAGACGGATTCTTTTACACCCACTGTCCACTCAAAACACTTAAATCACTCAAATCACTCCAACTGAAACACGCACGTGACGAGCAAAGTCAAGCAATGGAAGGTTCTGGGGCTAAACACGTCTCCATCTCTCCTGGTCATTGTAGATTCTGTCAGTCACTTCTCAAAGATAGAAAAAACTATAAATATGGGATGTAGTGTGAAAGTTTAGCCTCTGTATCAGCCTGGTCAAACTGCGGCCCGGGGGCCAAACGCGGCCCACCACCTGTTTTAATCAGGTCCTCAGAATGTTTTTAAGAATAAGCATTATTCTTTACACCGCAAGGCGTCATTAGCTAGTTTAGGTTAAACCTTCTAGAAATCAGAATATTCATCTTCATTTTAATCAGATAAACACTAAACATGTTGTTTTGACCCAGGTTGGTTGTTTTGGTGAAGTTCATTCTCGTCTTTTATCCAGTAAGTGCGACACATGTGGAGGGGAATCCACAACTGTTACCTAGCAACCAAATTGTAAATCTGAGCCCAACTCAAATAAATAACACACTGTGATAAATAATTATCACTTTAATTGTGTTCAATGGTTGTTTAAACTCTCAGTTGTGTGTAAAGTGTCTTTTTGACGACACATGTGGAGGATTCTTTTAGAATTTACATTAGGCCTACCTCTTGTAATTTTCTCTTTTTGTCAATTTCTTCATAAATTGAAACTTTACTGTAAAACTATGACTAAAACCTATAATCACAGTAAATCTGCATTTCTGCTCCAAGTCAATTCCTGATGTGGGAAACACACTGGCATTATGTTTTTCACCAGAAACACAGTTATTGAGTCTGTTAACATAAATGTGGTAAAACAACTGTGCTGTCTGTTTGTTTTATTCATCAAAGGTGTGTGTTACATTAGACGAGCTGTAAAAGTCATAAGAACAAGTGTGTTGATAAAACTTAGACTTGAAGTAAGAAGAGAGAGAGAGAGAGAGAGAGAGAGGAGGAGAAAAGACAGAGAGAGAGAGGAAGGCAAGAGAGAGAGGAGGAGAAAAGAGAGAGGAGAGAGGAGGAGAAAAGAGAGAGGAAGGAAAGAGAGAGGAGAAAAGAGAGAGTGTGAGGAAGGCAAGAGAGAGAGGAGGAGAAAAGAGAGAGAGAGAGAGGGGAAAGAGAGAGAGGAGGAGAAAAGAGAGAGAGAGAGGAGGAGAAAAGAGAGAGAGGAGGAGAAAGAGAGAGAGGAGAAAAGAGAGAGAAAGAGAGAGAGAGGAAGGCAAGAGAGAGAGGAGGAGAAAGAGAGAGAGAGGAGAAAAGAGAGAGAGAGAGAGGAAGGCAAGAGAGAGAGGAGAAAAGAGAGAGGAGGAGAAAAGAGAGAGGAGGAGAAAAGAGAGAGGAGGAGAAACGAGAGAGAGAAAGAGAGGAGGAAAAAAGAGAGGAGGAGGAGAAAAGAGAGAGAGAGAGAGAGGGGGGAAGGCTAGAGAGAGGAGGAGAAAAGAGAGAGAGAGAGAGAGAGGAGGAGAAAAGAGAGAGAGAGAGGAGAAAAGAGAGAGAGAGAGAGGAAGGAAAGAGAGAGGAGGAGAAGAGAGAGAGAGAGGAAGGCAAGGAGGAGAAAGAGAGAGAGGGACAGAGAGAGAGGAGAGGGGGGATAAACAGAGAGAGAGGAAAGCGTGGGAGAGAGGAAAGTCAGAGAGAGGGGGAAAAAAGAAAGAGAGAGAGGAGGGAGAATGAGAGAGAAAGGAAAGAGAGAGGGAGGGGGGTCAGCATGAGAGTGAGCAAAAGAGAGAAGAGAGATAGAGGGAGTAGAGAGAAGGAAAGACTGAGAGAGAGCAAGAGAGAAGAAAAAGAGAGATATTAGAGAGTGAGTGAGAAAGAGAGAGAGAGAATAACAGAAAACTCCCATACATGAGCTTAATGAAGATACAGTGTGTTTTTCAGTTACACTTTCCTGTTACTTTGGACAGAGTTTGGATCTGAATCTTGTCGGATCAGAAAGAGAACAGACTGAAGTCAGTGAAGTCTTGTGTTCTCTGCAGCTGCTCCACACCTCGTCCACTGAACACTGAGCTTCACATTCAGACTGGCCCATCCTCAAAGCCAGGCCACAGGTCAGCGAGTCACAAGTTTCCCAGAGTTCACAGGGAGGGGGGGGGCAGGATGGAGCTCTATCAGCCTGAGGGAAGATCTCTGCTGCCAATAACAAAACACAAGACTTTACTGTGTTTCTGTTGTTTCCACCAAAACACGACTTCGAACATTTGTACTGACAACAACGCCCCGTCCCGCCTCGTGATGTCATCGGGTGGCAGAGCTGGAACCAAGTCACTGTTTTACAAATGTCAACATCGGAGTCAAAGAAGTCAAGAACCAAGTGAGACCAAGTCAGTGCCCACAAGTCCAAGTCTTCTGATTTCAGTTTCAAGACTTTATATGACATTACCAAAGCTTTCTGCTCACAAACTTCAAGTCCAAGTCGAGTCCAAGTCACGACCTGTGAAAAGTGGAACAGGGTGGTTTTATTTGGGGTAAGTTTAGGTCTGAAGTCACATAAATAGATTAGGGTTATGGTTTCCCGATCAGAGGCATTAAGTGGAAAACCTGATGATAAAATGTGCCTCTGGTCTTGATCAATAATTTCATTTGCTTTAGTGACCTGTTTTTTTTTTCTAAAGAGAGGTCAGATCTGTGCTGAACACCAATGGTCATAGAACAAATTTTAACGATATTGTTTAAGCCGTTCTTCCATCCAAACCAGGAAACAAAAGAGAAGCTTAAGAGACTTTCAAAGAAGAAGCAAAAACAAACTTCAACAGTTTTCTCTCTCACACTGAAGGACCGATGTTTATGTTTATGTCATTTTAGTGTTAACATCCAACTTGAAATTAGAGTCAAACGTGGTTCCTAAGTCTTTATAATGATCAACCATCTGAACTTGTTCACCTTGATTGATGCTCACACGGACCGTCCTTTCTCTGCCTAAAGTCTACAGTTATTTATTTGGTTTAGAAACATTAGATTAGTGTCACTAATGCTGCCACAATGGTCAAACACTGTCAGTGCATTTCCCAGGTGGGATAAATGAACTCATTCTGACACCGCTGCTGCGTAGAGTTGGGAAAAGGTCGCCCGCTGTGAAATGACATCACCAGTCATTTGACTCATGTAGATCATTGTGAGGTGTTTCATTTTTATCATTTTCCATTTTAGGAAATACTCACTTGTTCACATCATAAGCTCAAGTGCTTATGTAGGTTAAAGACTTCATACATATGTCTGCAAAGTTAATCAAAAGAATCTTGACTTGTAAGAAACTAAACATGTGTACAGCCTCAGAGCTGTGAACTTCTCCTCACATGAGGATCGCTCCCACACAAAACTCACATCGCTCACAAGCTTACTATTCATATTTAGGAGTAAGTCCGCCCACAACTTTGGCTTCAACCAAAATTCGTGGTTATTTTACGTTTTAGCTTTTCGTAGCATATTGGCGTAAAACAGCGCGGAAACGGGTTTATTGTATGTTTTTGGCATTTTGTTGTTTATCTACATTTTCTCTGAGTCTAGATGACCGAGTGTTGAGAAAAGCCGTGTCCTAAAGCCATCATCAACCAACTTATCTGTATTCAATGATGATATTAAAAAAAAACAAAAACAGATTCATAGTAAAGCATGTGTGTTTCTAAATAATCACAGAGACACTTTACAACAATAACAATTACACATTTAAAAATGTGCTGCTTGTTACATTAAAAAACTTACATTGAAGAGGCGGAGCTTATCACTATGAAGAGGCGGAGCTTATCATTTCTGCAGTAAATAGACCTCTTTCCATGCAGGTCCCCTTTAAGCCTCAGTTATTACCGTTTTAAGTCTAACTCTTTTCCAAAACCAAACTTTCACTGGTGCTGTGATTTTGATTTGAATCTTCCACGACTTTTGCAGGTTCATGGTTTCCTGCTGTGAAGGATCGTGAGACGTTACATGGTTCCTTTGCTCTTCTACCTCCAGGAACAGGATGAGACTCACAAAAGAACCCAAACATATACAGAGCAGAGACAACAATGCCTTTCCTCCGCTGCAGACAGAGACCTGTGCAGGGCAGCTGTGCATTGGCCAGTTTGTGCTCAAAATATTTTAGCCTTTGAGATGTTTTCATGTTTAACTGAATCTACTTTATCCGGACAGTTCTATGGCAGTGGATTTTTCTTGTCATACTTGAAAGAACGTTTTTCTCATAAATATATTTTAGAGTTTTACTGATATTGATGCTACAGCTATTTTAAAGTAGTCTATAACTAAAACACTCTTATATGGGACACAAGAAGATCTGCACGGATACTATTGGTGAAAAGCTTCTGTGATTGGTGGAGCAGAAATGAAACTCCAGACACTTTGTAGTAGAAAAATACAAGTCTTTTATTCTCTGGAGACAGGCCTGTGCGTTTGGACACGTCCAGAAGATGAATATAAAAATCTAGCATCTGACCACCGGGTTCCTTCTTTTGACTTTCTGCGAGTGTGAGTGACAGATTAATTATCCAATCAGGGACACGCATTGTCTCTCCTATGAAAACCAACATGGCTGCTTTTGGTCTAAATGACAGACGACCAACCGGCTCCTTTGTTTCATCTGCGTCACACAAATAAACTAATTGGTCGGTGCTTTGTGGAGTTGATCTGAAACTCAGGCCAGGGGAAAGGTGACCAGACCCACTCTATCTCTGGATCCAGGCAACCCAAAAAAAAATGGTTTCAGTATGGCCCAGGCCCAGATATGTGACATGGTTAGCTGCTGTAGAACACAAACAGTGCTGAAAACATCCGAATCGAACCAGGAGCGTTTAGAAGAAAGAGAAGAAGCCCGGCTGGGACAGGAAGTGGCTCCAGAAGGTTCTCCTCTGGGGCCAGCCTCACTCATCTCAAGAGTCAGTGTTTTGGATAGGCCATGGGACATTTACATTCAGACTCTGTTTTCTCCAAATGCATTTTTTCTTCACAGAAGATCACAAGTAGCTCCTGTAGAAACTTTACAGTCTGAATATTGAATTGTAAGACCAGGGCCGGCTTAATGTTTTTGGAGGCCCTAGGCTACTATATTTTGAGGCCCCTCCAGTGCTCGCAATAGCCCTCATCAAGAATTCAGATGGCGCCCCAAGGCGCAGACTGACAACTGGCTAACAGGCTGAAATAAAGTGATTCATTAAATAATGTGGTGACAGTATATAACTTTATAGAAATATGACCAATCTTGTTGGGGGGGATTTTGCTTAAAATAAAAGTTATTTCCTGCATTTTGGTGGATTTTAGAGAAGATTTTGTTGCTTTTTACTCAGTTCCTGGCCACTATTATTTGTAATATTATTATTTCAACATGATTTAGCAGTAGCTAATTTAGTAAGTTTTACCTTACAGAAAATTTCCAGGTTAGAATTAAGCTAAACTATTTCTGCGGTCTCAATGTCAAGCAAATATATGGCTAACAATGTTAAAATGATTTTTGTAAAGATGTGTGCAATTTTAAAACACAGTGGAGCACTTTGTACCTTAGAAATCAGTGTGTTTTCAATTTTAGAGAAGAACATGGCCTAAATATGAACTAACTGTGTCTGAAACAAGTGCGAAAACAACAAAACACAGTTCCAGATATGTTTTACATGTGAAAACAGTGTTAAAACATACGCCACATTTTTTTGTGTATGGGCTCTTTAATTTCCCTGCTCTCTTCTGCTGCTTCGCGGCAAAGAGCGCTCTCACGTCACGCACACATGAAGCAGAGTGGCTCACGCTAAAAGAGTCTACAGAAGCTTGTTTTTGGACACTTTTCTTTGAAATAATTCGACAGAAATGCGGGCAGCAATGCGTCGCGCTTGGTCGCGGTGATTTGCGCTATTAAACAAGATCTGTTGAAATGTTTGTTCATCAGCTTTACTGATCGTATCTCCGAGAATACATAACGGATTGACCTGAAACAAAGACTGGCTGATAGCTTGTGGCGTGTAGAACGTGTTTTTTGTGTCTAAGTTGCGTCCAGAGTCTTGGATTTCTCGCTGTATGCTGTGAATGATCTTTCCAGAGTTTCTCTCGCTCTCTCTCTCTCTCTCTCTCTCTCTCTCTCCCTCTCTCTCTCTCACAGCGCAGCAGTACGGCCCCTCCCTCTGAGTATTTGCAAAAGACACAAACTTTTTTATTTAACTTATGCCAATAGAATTGTAATGTGTTCAATCATAAAAATATACATAAAACTTTCTAATAGCAATTTTGCTTTTCAGAACATATTTCAATGTAGATTATCTACAGTAGATACATTTTGAAGTGCTGCTCACTGAGGCCCCCTGCTGGCGGAGGCCCTAGGCTGCAGCCTATGTAGCCTAATGCCGTAAGCCGGCCCTGTGTAAGACTGATTTAATTGAATGTTTGTGTAAAAACGCATAAGTATTTGAATCCTCTCTGAAATATGTGTTGTATTCAATGTGTCAACAAAATGAATACACATTTAAACTTGACTTGTCCATAAGTTAGAATATGTGCACTTATGCCTTGTTCCTATATCAAATCAAACGAGTCAAGAAGTAGTACCGTTGGTAAACTGTCTCATAACTCTCAGTTATCTCAGCCTCACACAAATACAAACATACAAACAGTGTCTGAAGGATGTTTTGTCTTTACTCGACCAACTTTCAGATTAAAACTAAAGATGCTAGCACTTCCGGTATTGGCCGTAGCCACAGTGGAAATACAGCCTTAAAACTTTCACATGGAGCAGTTTTTTTTATTTCTCTGTGGTTTATAAAACCGCTGGTACAGAGCTACATTTAGTGTTTTTTTTAGCTTCTGAAACTGTGAAGTCTGAATACAGAGGCTGAAAGGGCTTGGTGCTGAAGTGCTACTTTGGTGCTTAAAAGGTTAACTCCAGGCCTGAGTCAAACCAGCTACTCGCTGGTTTTAAGGTGAACACTTGGTCCACTGTGAGACAAGTTCATAATTACATTTTTAATTAGCTAGTAGAGTAACACAGTTACTGTGATGATATTAATACTAATTAAATTACAGTGAAATACTCTCTTTTTAAGTACAAAAATACAAAAGTGACTTATTGTGTCAGATAAAACAGCTCAAAGACACAGATCAGCAGCTGGAACATGCCCAGAATTATTTTTAATGTTGATTTTACTAAATATGAGCCAATTTAAACAACTCATTTGTTGTTTGTGTTTGTTTAAATGCCACAGATAAATCTTCAAATCCCATTTTTGATTGATGTTTTTAATAATACAAAGTATAATAACAAAGTAATCCCCAAGTAATGTAAAAAGTTACTTTCTTGAGGCAGTAACTACGTAGTGTAAGTAATTACATTTTATAAAAAGTAATAAGTCATGAGGAACTAATTATGAATTAGTTTACAACTAACTAATTACAACACTGGTGAGGATCTAGTCGCCAGCAGCCAAGTAGCTCGCCAAAGGAATCTGGATCTTACATGTTTTGCTTAAACTTACTTAAAAGTATAAGCTCACTACTAGTTTTGTTTTGCAAGGTTATCGGTGGAAAAGGTTAAAAACCCCTGGACTAGAGTCTCTACTCGCACAGCACAGTCACTTCAGTCTTTGGTCCACGTAAGGCTGCGTTCACAGGTCCAGGTTTGGTCCTACTTTGTTCTTGTGTCCTGTGGCAGGTCAAACGATGCGTCCCAGGAAAATGGCTTTGGGGAACTTGTCTCTGAGTGTGGCCCACTGCACAAAGAAGTAGTCTGTGATGGGATAGAGGATCCTTCCAGTGAGGGACAGAGTTTGGACCCGACACAGGCTCTCCACGTACACCAGGACGACCTTCTTCACCCCCAGAACCCCGAGGAGCAGGCCCGAGACACACAGGGGAACACAGGTCCCCGGGCCGTTACACAGAATCTGAAACACAAACAAAGATTAGACACATGGATCTGTGTTGGGTGGGACATCTCATGAAATACTTTGACCTGATTGGATGGCTGGTCAACTGGGGCCTACCTTAGTTTGGGCTTAACCAATCACAGCAACTAATCGTAATAGCGAGAGACAGAACAAATGTCACACATGGACACGTCTGCTCTTCTTTCAAAAAGAAAATACAGAAGCAAAGACTCGTACATCCACAGTAGCGGCATCTTTGTTTTAATTCAGACACAACTTTTTGTCGTCTTTGTTAACAACCACCCCACCCCCCTGCTGCAGTGTGACTGAGTAGTTAAACCCCTGGTTCGTACTCCAAACCAATGTATCTGGATGGCCACGTCAAACAAACACGACAAAAACAATCTGGGCAAGAGGCTATTCTTTATACATTGTTCACTGCTATGTAAAATCTTAAGAACATTTTCACAAATGTAAAATATAGGGATTTCTGAGAGTGACTAAGCCCATTAACTTCTGTATTCCACCAAAACATTGCATTTAAACAAGGGTTCTGCAATTTTCCCTTTGATTAATTGATCTTGACTTTTAATTGCATTTTCTTTGAAGACTTCTAATCTTTGTCATTTAACACAGAAGCCAAAGTGTGTCATCTGTGCCAATCATTCAAACAGCACACATAATGACCCACAGTACTTACTACCATTTATAACTGTGATTTCTCCATCTTTGGATTCATATTTTAATTATATTCATTTGAGCTGCTGTCCACTTGATGGATTATTTTGCGATGTAAACTGGAGAAAATTCATCTGGCCTTCCAGCAGCCTGATTGGTTTGGAGTCCGACACAGAGAGTAACAGCCCAATCACATCGCAGCAGGGCGGGTTGAGGGGGGTTGGATGCAGGAAGTACAGCTTCATTCAAACAAAACAAAGATGGCAGCTCCAGTGGATGTGTTTCTGCTGCGTTTGGTTCTGTTGAGCAGAATTACAGAGTAATTTCTTTTGAAAGAAGAGCAGAGAAGTGTGTGGAACACTTGTTCTATCCTATGTGAACATTGGATACACCTTAACGATTCACTGCTGTGACTGGTTAAGCATAAATAAGGTCGGACGGCCACACACCAAATCAGCTCAATGTATGTGACTGAATCCCATCTTTTCACAAACGCATTCAGCAAGGAAAGTAACAGATGTAGACTGTGGAGGAACTCAAATCAGATCCATTGGTGTGAGCCAGGTTAAATCTACACCATATAAAGTAAATCAAATCCCAGAGTAAAGTGTGTGCAGCAGCCTCATCCAGAACCAAACAGACTGAGCACAGAGGTTTCCATGTTCAACACCTGAAACAGTCAGCCATGTTCCCTGACCTGAGCCTGACCCTGCTCTTTGAAAACACAGAGAAAGAGCCCCACTTTTCTGCCCTAATACGTCCAGTGTGTGACAGAGCAGAGCGTGTGGAGGGGAGGGGTCCTGAACCGGGAGGCCAGATTTCAGAGAGCAACAAGTAAGCAAGCCTTTGAAAAAAGCCAAAAAAACAAGTCTTAATGATAAATAATAAAATACAAATAAAATATGTTAAGACAGTAAACATGACGTACATATTGCAGTATAGCTATAACCTGAAAACCAATCAAGAAGCCCAAAGTCGCTTTAAAGAAACAGACTTGGCAACTCTACTCCTGAATGAGAGCCCATATTGAGTAGACTGAGAAAGAAGAGAGAAGAAAGAGAAAGTGGAGAGAAGGGGGGAGGAAGGAGAAGCAGACAGAGCAGCAGTGTGGCAGTGGGTCTGCACAAATCATCAACAGCCCAGCCAAGCTCTGGAACTGCACTCAAGTCTACGTCTGAACTGTCTGAACCTCCAACGCCGGCTCAAGTCTACGTCTGAACTGTCTGAACCTCCAACCGCTCAAGTCTACGTCTGAACTGTCTGAACCTCCAAACCGCTCAAGTCTACGTCTGAACTGTCTGAACCTCCAACCGCTCAAGTCTACGTCTGAACTGTCTGAACCTCCAACCGCTCAAGTCTACATCTGAACTGTCTGAACATACAAGTCCACATCTGAACTGTCTGAACCTCCAACCGCTCAAGTCACGTCTGAACTGTCTGAACCTCCAACCGCTCAAGTCAAGTCACGTCTGAACTGTCTGAACCTCCAACCGCTCAAGTCACGTCTGAACTGTCTGAACCTACAACCGCTCAAGTCTACGTCTGAACTGTCTGAACTTCCAACCGCTCAAGTCCACATCTGAACTGTCTGAACCTCCACCCTCAAGTCACTCTGAACGTCTAACCTCCAACCGCTCAAGTCTACGTCTGAACTGTCTGAACCTCCAACCGCTCAAGTCCACGTCTGAACTGTCTGAACCTCCAACCGCTCATACGTCGACTGTCAACCTCCACCGCTCAAGTCCACGTCTGAACTGTCTGAACCTCCAACCGCTCAAGTCACGTCTGAACTGTCTGAACCTCCAACCGCTCAAGTCCACGTCTGAACTGTCTGAACCTCCAACCGCTCAAGTCACATCTGAACTGTCTGAACCTCCAACCGCTCAAGTCTACATCTGAACTGTCTGAACCTCCAACCGCTCAAGTCCACATCTGAACTGTCTGAACCTCCAACCGCTCAAGTCTACATCTGAACTGTCTGAACCTCCAACCGCTCAAGTCTACATCTGAACTTATCTGTCTCCTGAACCTCCAACCGCTCAGTCTA